>VZRN01005622.1:237735-251331 GCA_013397935.1 Dasyornis broadbenti | reverse complement strand
CTAACGAACATTTCAATATCTGGATTTCTACAAAGATACAGGGAAAAAACCCCCAACCCCATAGGAAGATACATCCGTATCTCTGAACGTGAATCAAATCAGCTGTCTAAATCCACAAGCATGAGGGGGGAAAAAAAAAGCTAATTTCAGATGCTACTCGGTGTTCAAAAATCCCATTGAAGTGAATGGGCAATGCAGCTACAAGAGTCTGCACCAGAGACTACCAAAGTTCCTGCTGAGGTGCCTGAATGGATGTTCAGAGAAGCTTTGTATGAAAACACTGACTTTGTAATGCAAGAATAAAGGATGCTTTAAAAATTATTAATTTAAGGATTATTTTCAAAGGAGTTGTTCAATGAGCAAAGCCAACACAGAAATATATATTTGTGGGTATTTCAAAGGATCTTTTACAGCTACAGCGAGCCTACAACACTGCAATATTTCCTATATTTAGCTGTAATAACAACGTCCTATAAGGAAAACTTTTATTCAAAAAGAAGGTCAACAGGAAAAGCTTCAGGAAATATTTCAAATTAGTGAAAGAATAAACAGTATTTTGCCTTAGGTTCCAGGGGAGGTTAAAGGAGAAAGTTAAGTTTTTAGTATTTGGATGTTGGACACCCAAATGGGTGTTTGGGTGTTTAGGTGACCTTTAAAGATCCCTTCCAACCCAAATTATTCTGATTCCATGAGCCTCAATACTCTTCTCTTTTAGAATGACCATGGCCAAAAGGAAAGTAGCGCTAACTACCTACTAAGGTTAGTTTTTTGGGGTAAGGAGTGAGAATTCAGACTTTAATTCCTCTCCAATTCCTGGTTCAGTAGTAAGATGCTTCCCAACCAAACTGCCATAAAATATTAGTGCAGGACACCCTAAATAAAAACCCCCAGGCTGAGTCATTTGGGCCAGTCAATAGCACAGCCTGCCTGCAACCTCTGAGCAAAACCTTGCACATGTTAACGGGAAAGGGCAATTATTTAGCAGAGCAAAAGTGAATTGAGATTCCTTCCCTCGCTTCTGCTGTTGCATGGTACAGATTTGGGGGGTTTATAACAGGCTCCTCTCAGACGATCCCAGTAGAACTTGTGTTTATGTGTTTATATCCGTGCAGGCACTCTCCAGACACTCAATGTGCACTTGTGCATCTCCACGTGCACCTGTGAGCACATCAGGCAGGCATTCGCCTCCTTCAAGGAGCTTGGAAGGTCTGGCTTCCCACTTCTCCTGCTCTTACATGTCATGTCAGACTACAGCTGAATACAGAAAAGAGGCAGGGAGAGATGTGACAAGAGCTTAGACAAGACAAGTGTGTTTCCTCTCACAGCTTTGCCTCCTGCTAGCCTTGAACTCCACAAGTCACAGGAAACTGTTGGGTAACCAAACAGCTAAAAAAAGGATGGGTGGCATTTCCTCCGAAGTCTCCCTTCACCAGCTTTTGATTTGAATTTTAACAGAATTTTCCAGGGAACAGCGTTGGAAAAAAACAGTGCTCATTCATCTACACACAGATTAAATGCTTATAACTTTGTGTATTATTGTGAATTCCAAATAAAATCTTAGCCATCGTGCTTTAATTTTTCAGATGTATGCAAACATACTAAATGTAACAGAGGACAGCAAACACATTAACTATAAAAAAAGTAGAGTTCTATTTTTACAACATCTTTCCCCCCCGAAACATAAAGCCACTTTTTAAGTAAACTTTGAAGTATTAACAGGATAATTGCACGAGGTAAGATAAAGGAACCACAGTCTGAACACCTTAATCCTGAGATTTCTAGAGAGTGTGTTTTTGTAGAAAGAAAGAATTGATATATTCTCATTCTTAAAACAAGCCAGAGTGTGATCTGCCCCATGAACAGAAAAACATCTATTCTATTTTTATTATTTCTTAAATAAAGGGATAATATTTCTGTTGATAATAAACTAAGAAGTAAACAAGAAAGGAAATCTAGCATATAAATGACACATAATAAGTCCTTTCTTCTTTGTGAAGTTAGCTAAACATGATTTATCTTTAATGGTGTTAATTATCATAAAACTACAACTTCCTCAAAAAAACCCCAAAAGCCATTACTTTTTCATTAATATTCCTCATAATATAATGTTGAATTCTTCATTAGTCCTTTGAACCATCACTCCCTACTACACATGGCTTAATGTGATCAAAGCAAACATTTTAATCAGGACACTGTCCAAGAACAGATTTACAATAAACTTAAAACATTTTTACGTGCAGCACTCAGTAGGATTCACTGGTGTTAAAAATGCTGTAATGTTTGGACCAAGACACCTGCATTAGGATTTTTTTAAAGAGTAACAATCACACTTACTGACTTTAACTACAGCCTGTGTACTAAGGAAAACACAATGTATTATTGATTCCCGAAAGTCTGAGGCAGGAGCTTTCTTAGTGAATAGAACACACTGCTGATTTGGCAGTGTAACAAGAAATGAACCTTCCCATAGTATCTCTCCTTTTCAGAGCTATAAATTACACTTTCCGATAAACTTGAAAGTGAATTCCATGTTGTTATACATTATATTCTCGTGTCTGTAGACTTGTACACTTTTTTTTTGTTGTCGTTTGAGTGGATAGGCCTTTCACTTTACTAACATCTTTATTTTTTGGTGTGTTTAATGACAGGCTGACACCAGATCATTATCAATATTTCTTCTTCCTACCAGAGTCCCCAGATATGCCATGGTATGAGCAGCAATTCACATGAAGTGCTTTCAAGTATTTGCAGATTTTGACAATTTTCTGTCACGCATAAAGGGAAGTAAAGTAGAAGTTTTATAAGTTTTGAGGCTTATCTCCTTTCCTGTTGTGGATACAGAAAAGATAAAGAGAGAGGGGATGAGAGTCATGAAGAAAACTGCATATTCCAATAAATCTTCTAGAAAGACAAGAGTGCTAAAGCTAGGCTAAATAGGTAATTGAATTCTGACACTAACACTGTTATTTGAATTCCAGAGCCAACATCAACACTTTCGTATGAATTCACTGTGCTGCAGAACACTTTGTTATGGGCAACGATTCCTACACGTATAGGAAAACCATTGGCCAAGTCTTGCCTGTTGATTATGCAAGTTCTCTTCCCAGACTGCATTTTCCTTTTCAGCTGGCTTCCAGTGTACGGCACAGACCTATTGTGACCTATTAGTGAGCACACTCACTCTGACACTCTGCGCTCTGCAATTTAATTAAGTGACAATGAACCAATTATACCGAACCGTGTTTTAGGGAAATTGCTGATGAAAAGTGCAGTATGGTTTCCTCCCCGTCTTGTTACATGCACAGGCTTAGAACTTCCTCAAATTATTTTTACGCTAAACCATGATTAGAAGATTATATGATGTACAAGACTGTAAAATGTTACACGTTTTTCGAAGTTTACGTGTTGATGTTACAGAGGTGCCAGTATGACACTTCCTTCATTTCCAGTATTTCCTTTTACCTTTTCATATAAATTCATAAAATAAACAAAATATCCAAATTTTAAAGCACTGTTACAGACAAGCTAGTTTCCATGCTTTTCACTTGCAGTTTCTTCAAATAAATCTAATTATTTGGATTAATAGGCAAAGCAGTAGATACAGTCTAAGAAGTTTATGTTTTGCAGGAAGGTTTAATAGTAATAGAATTGTCCTGGAAATCTTTCAAGAATAACAAATTGCTTGGCAGTGAATATTTTCAATATTTAAATGTAGTGAGTGTAATCTTGCTGTGGCAGAGCAAAGGGATTCCAGATAAAAAGATAAGAATGAACTAAATCACAGATCCTGAAGGAGAGGATTGGAACATCTAGACCACAAAAAAATAAATATTGTGGCCTCATTGAGAGCGAAGGAGCCAAACTTTTCCTCATAATATTGGCAGAGGTGTTTTCAGAGAGGTAGGTGTGCATGTGGAGCATCTGAATTAAAATGCAAGACACACCAGAATTACACACTGATCCAACTTGGGAGTCCAAACCATGGGAGATTTTATGGAAGGGTTTTATCCATCTCACTAAATTAAATAATTCCAGTTGAATTAATTCAAATTGAGTTGGGTCTCAAAACGATAAAATAGTTTTATTCCCAAACAAAACGCTTAGAAAAAAGAGAGACAAAAACCTTGTAGTTACCAGAGAGTGAACCAGATTCTACTCATTCTATCCAAAAAAGTGATGAAGTCAGGGCACACATCAAGGCTGTGTCCAAACTGTTCATCTCCTGAAAGTTAGAAAACTTACGTTCTTTACAGCACATAAATCCTCTTAGGTTCTTTTCTGAGAATACGTAGTACCAACTAAGGATCGTGGTAGGATATTCGTTTAGTCATGAGAAGTCACAGTAAATAAAACCATGACTGGAACTGAAATGGTAATGCTATAAACACTTTGGGTGACATTAAAAAAAACATAAGCCCAGTTTTAATGACACAGATTTCCATTGAGATATTATTGCTAATACTTAACACACCCCTCATATCTACAACTTTAAAAGAGACTTACATTTGGACCCTTTTCTGAGGAGGCAAAAACTTAAAACTTACACCATACTCTTATAAATGGTGAAACCAAAAGGGAGTCCAGAAATATTAACTCCTCTTGTAGGTTTTGATAAAATTGGAGTTTTGCTTTTGTATGGTGTTAGCTATGGACAAATTGGAGCTGTCTGTATCTAAATACCCTACTTGAGATTTATAATCCTTTAGAAAAATGGAAACATTTTCACATTTAGCAGATATTGCTTCTGAAATCAAGCCCTGTGGCTATATACTATTTTACTTGAACTAGGACTGTATCTACTTAAAGATTCAAATCTCCCTGCTTGTTTTCCCCTTTTGGTATTTCTGCCTTGTAGATGAAAACGAGAAAATGTTGAGTTTGGTTCAGTACAAATAACAATACAGGCAAACAATCAGGCTTATAAAGATGCATCATTTTGCCCTTATCCAACTGCAGCTTAATGCAGGAATTGCTTCAGGCACCTGAGCAAACGTGTTTGTTATTACCACAGATTAATGCTGTGTTGGAACAGTAGCTCCTATATGTGTTTGCGTTGTTTTAGCAACTGGTGTGGTGTGACGCATCCATTTCTGCACAAACTGAGCTGACCTCCTCCGTGAGAAGCAATTCCCATGCGAAAGTGGCAAAGGATGTGGTAACTACATCGTGTGTGAGACATGGGGGGCTAATTATGTCAACACAGGGGATATAATCTGAGCAACTCCTGGAAATGGTAAATCAAATTATTCTCAGTTATATGCAAAAGTCCTTCATCACGCCACCAAACATATCTGCTGCAATCATTTTGTCCTAAATTCTACACAAAATATTGTAACCAATTGTGGAAAAGTATCAGCAATAAACAAACTATCCCAGATGTGAAAACATCTGTCCTTGGCACGCTCTCACACTGATCTATAGGAGGTAGCCAGTCACTATAACTTCAGTAAATTTGGATCTGTCAGGCTGCCTTTACTTTGTCCTTAAAACATGAAAAGGACATCTTGGAATGGAGACACAAAGTAGTAAATGAACTTTGCAAAAAGGCAACATGTCATCAAGTTTATTTATTTAAAATATCTGTGAAATATCTATCAAGTACAATTAACATTCATTAGTGCCAGATGCTCTAAAAATTACAGTTTTGCTTGGACAAAATATTGCTTTCCACCAGCAATGACAACTCGTTTATCGGATGTTTGAGGAGTGCATTTGGATGTCCAAGAGAATTTTGCACATAACTGTAAGGAGCCATGGGTTTATGCCTTCAGAGTGACCATTAAATCCTTATTTTTGTGTATTTAAAGATTTTAAAACTTTAGAGATAAAGTTGATAACAAATTGGATACTGATATGTATTGCTGAAGGAAGATCCTCAAAATTTAGCTACTTCTATAATTTTTGTATGTGAATTTCCCAGCTTTTTACATTCTTATGGTATTTAGAAATGAGGTATTTACAATATTAGGTGCTGGGTTGGGACACTGTGATCAACAGACAGGTGGAAGAATAAGGTTCCAAGTGCTGTTCGTGACAAAGAATTAAGGGGAATTATTAAAGAGTGTTGCTGTGTATCAGCAAGCCTATTTTATAAAACCTTGGAAATTCCATTTTTATTTTAATAAAATGATTTCAGTCAAAACGACAATTGCAAAAAATAAAGATTTGAGCTTCCGTCTTGTAAATAAGCATTGCAAATGTATTATTTTGCTCATATAAAATGTGGTTTAGTGCCTGATCCCTGCTTCGTTCGATACACAGGACTGCAGTGTTCAGGACTCTGAAACCAAGTGAGACAGCCAGGCATTACCAGCATCACTTGTTGTGCGAGTTTCGGGAAGACAAACTCGATTCTGTCCCGACCTTTTGCTGTGACCTTGTCACTGAAATCAATGCTCATCGCAGGTGGCTGAACAGATCGTGTGGGTTGGAATTGTCAGCAATGGATAGAACAGAGAGTGACCAAAGGTTATAAAGTTTAAAAAAGGTCTAATCCCTGTTCTGGACAGTAAGTGTCTCTCTTCCCACCCATCTTACCTCAACTTTTTCTCTAAGTACTTATTTTTTTCTATGAGAATGAAGTTTTTGAATATATTTTTTGGATTGACAGATCACACACAACATTGAGGAAACATGGGACATGTTGGGAAGTGAGAAACAAAAGACCTTCCTGAGTTTTTCAATGCCAAAGTCATTATGATTTTAACTAAAACTTAGTGAAAATGTGAATTTTTTTCTATGTGAAAGCATTTAGTTATCTTTTAACAAAAAAGCATTTAGTTATCTTTTAACAAAAAAGTAAGGAAGTAATAATACTGAAAAATTAAAATCCAAGGTGTGTGTGACAACTTTGTGATAGCAACCTCTTTGAGGGCTTACTTCAAACTTTGAAACTCCTGTGCTTACAGCGATTGTTTCTGCACAGGTGTCTGTGACTTTATCTTTGCTGTGATTCATTATTTGCTAAGATCTTAAGAACTTCTGCCTGACTTTGCTAAGATCCTTCCCTGCCACAACTTCATCCGGCTGCCTCTTCCTAATCCTTGCAGGGTTTTCTAACAGTGCGGAGCAGGATTTTAGCACCTCTGTCCTGGATGCATGGCTGCTTCTATTCATCAGGGTTCATTCACGGCGTCATTTACCGTGCAAGGTGTATAAAAACCACCAGTGTGCATGGGCTGTTTGCAAATATCTTATCCAGGCACAGAAGCACTCAGGGTAAACAATGTTCTTTACAGGCTTTGAGGAGCAAGTGTTTGCCAATATTTTATTCTGTACATTTTATCTGCAATCCACTTTACACAACAAGGCTCCAGTTGTGATCACCCCGTCCGCTGAGATTAGTGAAAATTGACAGTCCTCCAGCAAGACTGTGCTTTTGATCTTTAAAAGATGATTAAAAAAACCGCAAAAAACTTCATATAAACCTGAAAATGTTCTACTTTGGTTCCTGGAATCTATTAATTTGGATCATCTTAAATGCTCTGTCAGCTTTGTTAATAATTACTAGCCAATGAAAGGATGAACATAAATTACAATGACCTCCAAAGAAGCCTTTTAAAAAGTCTACCTGGATGCCACCATCATTTCTGTGAAGAATAAGATATTTCTGTAAATAAAAATGACTAAATATAGTAATTGTAGTCATCAGCTGCAGATGTAATAGGAGAAAACTTCAACAATAAAGGGTGGGTGGCATCTCTGGGAACCTAGCAACTGAAGAAGGAGCTAAAATATTACATTATTATTTAGCATTATACGGTAAGAATAATCTCATCTTTTGATCTGTGATGTTTATTTAATTCCAGAATCTGAAAGACAACTATAATCACTGGACATAAAAGGAAATAAACAGCAATTAAATAAGTATACAACTAGACATTTCAATTTAGAAATGTAGCTTCTTCCAGGAAAAAAGGAGTCTTTGAAAGAGAGCAAATCTGTTTGAACCGCTGATCATGGGATAATCAGTCACTCGTAATAACTCAAGTAAGAATTTTAAATATCTTGGTACAGATGCTGTTAATATCTCAGCCTAAATTTCTAAAACACCTTTTCAAGGTGGATTGCTGCTAATTCTGAAACATTCACTTAATGCTGCATTGAAAGTTAACAGTAGGCAGAAGTTAATGGTTTTTGCCTTAAGAAATATTAGGGCAAATGTTGTTCTCATGGAGATGAGAAAGTTGAAATAAAATATTGCCACTGCCACTGCTTTAGAAAATCTGTTACTTCTGACTACTTTAAACAAGGAAGAGTATTTTCAAAATGCAAAATGTAATACCATTTTTAATTCTTTTATAGTCAGAAGCCAAAAGCAGATGAGAACATAAAGTCCTTACCTTCTTCATATTTCAGAACTAACAACAAACTGACACACCTTGCTCCAAATACTGAGTGACATCAACAAAGCTAATTTTTTTGGAAAACATATTAATCTTAAGAATGTACAGTGTGAATAACATGAACACAATTTGAGCTGTTCCTGGGACTATCAAATGAGTTTAAAGCTCAGTATTGTTCTGCTTGTTCAATTGGTAGATTTTAACTATTATAGGGATTAGGAATGAGAAACAGAACTAAGGTTTTATGGCTGGCTGTGACAAACATGATGCCACTAGAGGGACTTGTACAGCCAAGAGTAACTTACATGGGTTTCAGAAAGAATTGGAGATAATTCATTAGCAGAAATGGAAATATGAATAAAAGGTAGTTACACCTATGTTTTTTTAATCACACCTAAAAAGGACTCAGACTTTCCATCTCTGTCTTTCATTCGGTATCTTCATTTATTTGACATCCTAAAAAACCTCAGGAGCATAGCTTTAGGATTATATCACACAGCTAAAAACAGACTGTTTTGATTTCTAAGTCTGATTTAAGTGCCTTTAAAGTTATTCTCACTCCCCTTGATTAAAATTCAATTTGTGCAATTCCAAGAGTTCATTTGTTTCTGTGCGAGCGAGGTGATGCAAACCAGGATGCATAGTAAACAGAGAAACTCATCTATAGAGAGAGACAATGAATATTCCATGAGGCAAAAGGATTGAGGGATTTTCAAATGAATTTTGAGAGGAGGTCTTTACAGCGAGCTGGCTGCACCACATAAGTGAGCTGCTAAAATGGGACGAGGAATTTTCTGCCCTGCATTTATGAAATGAACACTTGAACTGAAGTGGAAAGATATTTCTGTCCTTTTAAGCTTTTCTGCACATCTGTTTCAGGTAGTAAAGTATGCAACATTAGTCCAAGAAGAGAAACATTGTATTACTGTAAGTAAGAAATAAATAGACAGTGAAGTATGCAGCCAAACTATCAGAAAAAGATATTTGTGTAATTGCTGCTGTAAAACTCAAAGTGTGGTTAAAATACCTTGATAGCTGGCTTCATATTTATTCCAGGCAATTTATATTAGGTAATAGAAAATGAAGTGGGACTGTTTCCTTTTAGCCTTGAAGGGCCATAGACAATTGAATTTTAACTATAATTTTAGACCTTATAAAATTTAAAACTTTAAAATCACTGCTCTGAATTTCCAGACACAAATGAATTGAGGTATTTAAGGTAATGATAACTTCACCCTGCTGAAATGGTTGGATCTAATTCAAAGCAGAAAATGTCATTATCTGTTCTATTACCTCTCTCGTTCATGCAAGCTGTGTTTATTTTATCTAGAAAAATATCCTCGGCAGAAAAAGAAACACCTTTAAATCTTTCCAACTTAAATTTAAAAGTATTGTACAATAAGTGCCTGCTATCTGCTGCCTTTAAAGAACATGTTCTTATAGCCAGACTGAATCAAATGGAAAAAGCTTGATAAAACTTTTTGCATTAGTGGGAGAATAAATTATAGTAGATACAATATTAGAATTGGTTTCCAAAATAGTATTAGTTTAAGAAGAATACATAAAACTTTAACATGTGCTTCTTAAAACGGGTCAAGAGTACTGAGAAAATATATTCCTAGTTTGACTAACAGCTTGATTTTATTTGAACATCTCCTCTTCATATTTTTCCAACCATTTTATTTAAATTATTTTTTGCCCATGAAATACCTAAGAACAAGTCCAATACTTATGTGAGTGTGTGGCTTTTCTGTCAAATATTTTAAGGAAAACTGCAAATTTGACAGCAGATCATTAAATTAAGGTTACTCACCTTGCCATACTCCATGAAAACAAAAACAATGGAAAGGAAAATCCTGTCAAGATAAATGTAGAACATTTTGATTAAATCAACAGCGTGGGTAAAACTTTCCTGCAAGGAGTTTTTTTCCAGCCACCTCTGTTAATATGCAAGAAGAATAAAACATGGCAAGTTCTGGACTGCGGTGATTTATTGGCTACTGGGCACCCAAGTGGTTTCTTCTCTCTTTTTGTCCATGGAAAGTTGTCACTCACCCTTATTTCACATTTCATGTATTTTCTGAGGGTGTAACAGAGGCTTAACCTGAAAAGATAAATTGACTTTGCTGCCTCTAATAGCTGCTCACCAATACTGAGCTATTACTCTGCCTCTGATGGTAATCAAATATTCTTCTGTGTATTATTTTATTCTGGCTACTAATGGGTGGATTTACTAAAAGAGGATTAATGGACAGGGTCTACACTCTGAAAAATTCAGATTTTGTTTTTTTTTTCCAAAATTTTGAGGCATGGTGGCTACATGTATTTACTGAAATGTTATTTAAACCAGCCATGTCTTGGAATATTTTCACTTCTATTACAGTTTTTAGATTTGGACCTAATCATAAGGAACAAACAAAGAGTATAAAATCGATAACTTGAGAGTGACCAGGTAAGGAAGAATCTCATGTTCATCTGGTTGTTTTGAGGCATCAGCGACATCTTTGTGAAAGGCAATATTGGAAATGGTATTTTTTTTGCTGAGCTGAGCTCTCCAGCCAGGAGCAGTGACTGGGCACTGTGCAGGATTCACGTAATGCTGAGAGGCTGTAACATCCAGCAGCTTTGCACTGTAAATTCCAAATCCAGACTGGCAAAGCTTGCAGCCAGGTTCTACAAGCATTAGAAATAAGCAAAGCCGTGTTACATCTTTTTCAAGCCACTTAAAGGGCCATTTTTTTTTTTTTTTTTTTGCTCTTCAGTACAACTGCCCTTGACACAATTCCTAGAACGAAAAAGAAAAGAAAAAATGTAAGAAAGGTTTTTGGGCATCCAAAGTAAAATTTACCCCATTAGACAGCAAGGAAAAGTAAAAGATAGTGCTGGAAATCTTTAAGACAACTTTAACTTTTAAGGAGTTGCTGAAGCTTGTATTTCACACATATTAATCCAAATGTAATTTTGGGGTGCTACAGATACCTGAAATTAGGAGGAGAGGACTCATAACTGGAGGTTTTGATGGAAATCTATAATTAATAAAATTGTCACATTAAGTGGATTAAATGGAAGTGCGATTTTTTTTTTTTTTACATCATCTGACACTTTCTAAAAAGGCACTGTTCCTAAAGGGGTAGGAAGTGGGAAAAGTGCGAAATGTAGGAGAAGCAGTTCAATTTCTCCCCCATTCATTCCTTTTAAAATCTCTGGAGTGGTTAAAATTCAGACATATCGAAGCAAAACAAAAATAATCGCTCAGCTAGCTAGGCTAGTCTTTGAACCCAGCTTCTGTCTTTTAGATAATAAAATTAATAACATAACACCAGCAGTAACTTTACGAGCATTAACATTTAACAGTAATTCGGATATCAATAAATCTTTTGCCGTTAGGAATTTAGGAGTACTTATTAAGGCAAGCCACCTCATCCCGACCTGAGAATTTAAATTCTGTCACATTGTCCCTCTCTCTGATCCTCGCTCCATTTCCTTCTCTCTTCATGGAGAAATCTGTTGGAGATGATGGAGAACTGGACATGTGGTCTTCTTAAAAAAAAATTCTAATGAAGGTAGAAGGCTTAATGCAAAGAAATTAGTTTCACACTTCTTTCATCAAGTCATTCATCATTTTACCACTGATATTTCTGAAACCAGAATTTATGTTCCAAAATACTGTTGCCTCCATAAGGGTGTGACTTTAGATTTTAACTCTAATCTTGCCAAGGGCGGTGTATATATGGGACAGACTTCTGAAGGTGATTTCAGCTAAGAAAACATAAATTTTTCTTGATCTAATGATGTAAGGGGACTCTTACATAATCTACTATCACAAACAAAATTCCCTTCCGAAGTCTTTTGTGGTATGGCTATTCCATGGTTAGTAAACTTTTATTTAATTTGCTAATTCTTCACATGAAAAATGTCCTTCTCTTTGCAAATATATTCTTTATTAACTCTAGCTTTGCTTGGGATTTTTGAGCGCTTCTCTGACCTTAACTTTTTAATATGAATGCTCAAAAGCACTTAAGTGTCCTTTGGGGGAATAATATTTTCAATTAAAACAGATATTTTTAAGCATTCTTGGAGGTAAATCTCTTTTATAAAAACCCATGGAATCTAGAAGATATATTTGTTGGAAAGATATCTCCCTTTACAATAGATTGAATATCAAAAGGTTACATGGAATTGTGTTTGTACTATCTTCACCTTTCAGGTGTTGACAAGATTCTTCCAATATTCTCTTGTTCAGTGTTTTCCAATGTCTTCTAACCTTTTGACCCGAGTCACAGGTTTTATAGACGATGGGAAATTCATTGATCTGCAGGAAAAATGTCGTTTGAAAAGAAAACTTCATCCTTTATTCTCACCCTTTTTGGGAGCTCCCACGCTCAGGAACGCCCGCTTCCTTGAGGCATCTCCAGCAGCACTTACCGGGACATTCTCCATCAAATCAGAGACTGGCAGAGCCATGGTGCAGTCTTTGGGTCACACACTGGCATCAGCCCCTCTTCACAAGCCACCGGGGGCCACTTGCCTGGCTTGTGCTCAGCTCTTGCTGTTTGAGCAAACAGAATAATCACAGTTCCCTGACACCGCTGCCTTCCAGCTTTGACCTCCAGAGAATCTTCTGGACACACCTCGCTTGCTTTCCCCGTGAGATCAGAGATGAGTTGTTGTTAACACCAAGACCCACAGCCAGTTTTCATTCTGGATACAGAGCACAAAATACATTTAGAAGCTTGAGCACTGAGTTATGAGTTTGGTATTTGAGCATCAAACTTTTAGAGACTGGATCCTGTGGTGAAGTTTAGTCTCAATTTACAGACCTAAGTTTTCTCCAACGCATACGGGAGTAATGACAGTCTTTGGAATGGAATTCAAACAAGTAACACACAAGGAGATGTCTGAACCAGGAACAGGAGATGACCAGAAATTTTTGGTTTTGGACTTCTAAAAGGCAATTTTTTTCAGCCAGAGTTTTAGATTATTAATGCCACAGGTTTGTGTAGCGGGCCAGAAAACAGGAAAAGGTTTGTGTTTTGCACTGCAGATAGGGTTGCTCGTTCCTCGAATAATTCACATTGTTTCTTTGATATAATGAGGAATGTAAGGAGCTTTATTGATTTTATTTTTATTGAGTTTGCTTTGGGGTGGGTTTTTTGTTTTGTGGGTTTTTTTCTATTTTATTTTTTTGGGTTTTATTGTTGTTGTTGTTGTTGTTTTGGGTTTTTTTTTTTTTTTTTTTCATTTGTCTAAC
>VZRN01005622.1:178994-237716 GCA_013397935.1 Dasyornis broadbenti | reverse complement strand
TTTTTTTTTTTTTTTGCAGATGATCTAAGTAAGGAATTTCCATACCTGAATATTTGTGTTGTGGACTGGTTTCTATGGAAGGAATCTAAGAGTGGGTGGGGTGTTTGGGAGAATATTTCGTCTCCTCTTTTAGCTGTTCCCTTCATCCACACTGGGTTTTATCTCTTCAAAAGATTTCACAAAAAATTCTAAGGACTCCAACAAATGCTGAGATTTTTCCAAAATTTCCCAACTCCGCAAATGTAAACCACAGCATCTCCTGTGTGGCAATGGTTGAATCCTGTGTTACTGAGGGGAACAGAATTATCAGCAGTGTGAAACTCCTTGAACTTCTCTTACAGTTAAGGAGCCTTGAAAGAGCCTTCAGGGGAAAAAAAAATCCACATTTCCACATCTTAGAAACGGACCAGGTTAAGCTTCATTTCCTTGATCACAGCTTGCTTAACTCCTGCAGTGAGGGTGTGCAACTTTAATTACATCTTCTCACAATGGAACCCAATGCACTTTTCCACAGGCACACGTGCTGCAATTTTGATATTGGTCAAAATTATTCCTCCTTAAAATTCCATTCAATTCATTTCTTGGTAAAATTTGTCATCTGCCATGCATACAGACATTTTTTTTTTTTTTCCTAACATCTGTTTTAAACACATTTGTTTTAAATTTGCACAGTGTGTATTCTATTGTTGGACAATTACATTTGTGCATTATCTTCTTAGCTGTACAGTCTTTTATTAAGTTATATAAAATCTTCAGACTTTCAGAAAAACTGCTGTGAGGTTCAAAGGTAATGAAAATATCCAGCCATATATTCTCAGCGTTACATTCCTCACACAGACATTTTGTGACTTAAATAGGACTTAATGATAACTTCGAAATTTGCAACTTCTTTCTGTAATAGATAATAAATTAGATTTGCTATCTTTAAAAAATAAAATCAGTTGCTGGGAGAATAATACTTATGGGCATAGTTTGATAACAGACTTTGATTTCTTAAGTGCATCATTATTAAGTATTCAAGATATACTGCAATATTTTATTTTTTCTGTTAGAGATTGCCCATTACACATTTTCAGACTGTAAATAATTTAAGTCAGTTGAACATTCTGCCTTGAATAATTTATTTACTATGGAATTGTAAATTGCAATATTCTGTCAAATTTCATTCAATCCAGTGAAAATAATCCAATTTACTGAGCGTTGATATTATTGGTTACATGGGATTCCCCAGTGACCTGTAGACAGCACTAAAAGAACTTTAGTGTTGGATGAGAAAGTAAAAGACTAAAGTAGGGAAAAAGTCAGGAAATTAATGGGTTTGAGAGGTTTTAATTGAGACAATGAAATCATTGGTATTCCAAAACCAAAAAACTTTACATATTTGCCATTTGATTTGTTATAAATTTTGATTATGGTCTAAACCAATTGTCATTTAATCGACTGTTTCATTTACATAGCAGCAACTGACAGCAGTGGTTAGCTCTCTTCTGAAAATCAGTGTACAACTTGCATGAGACAATAAAAAAATTACATTCCAAAATGAGAATGTGTGATTGCTTTTTCAAATAAAGTGAGATATCTTGAAAATATAACTGTAATCTTTCTTTCCTTCTTCAATCCTTGTGAAACCAGGACAAACATAAAGCTTAGATGCTTTCCAATCCAACATGGAAAGAATTACTTTTTTAAGGTAAACTTTATGGGACAAAATTTTCTGAGCAAGGCAAATCAGATTTGGCCAATGAAACAACAACTATGTGTTTGGAAAAATAAACTCACAGACCCTCTCCCTTGACAGCCCAAAGCTGGATTCCTGCTGGCCCATATGTGCTGTTCAGCAAAAGCCAGGGACAGTGTCCTGGCATAACCCATTTCATTGTGAACAAAAAAGGATAAACCTCACTCCCAAAAGAGATAAATCCCCTACTTGACACACAGTTTAACAGCTATGAAGCCAATTTAGTGAGGGACTATTTATTTGAATAAGCAGACACATTACAGGCAAGATTTTTGGTTCTGTGCTTTCTAGAATGCAGTTAGTAGTGATTCTCACAAGGTTATTTTTGGTTCCAATTCTTCTGTTTGAGACATGTCTGCCATGCCCTAATTCTCCATGAGAAATGGGCCAATGCAGAGCGACCGTCTCCAGATCCAGGGGATTGCAGAAGTGCAGTGAGCAGAAATGAGCAGTTCCCAATTCCTGCCCTGATATACACAGATTGCATTCCCAGAAGACGAATTATTTCTATAAATGCTGGCCTAGTGTTCTTTAAATGATTCTCCATTAATGCTGCTTTATTTTATTTATTGAGCAATTTAGTTTTGAATGGATGACAATAGATTTACTTCAGACAGAGGCAGATATTCCTTCCTAATTGCAAAGTGGATTGTACTGTCTATGAAATTATGTCTGCCTTCTGCCTTTCCAGAAGAAAAGATTGGAAAAGTAAAACTGCTGCACATTACAGCAAGATATTCCTATTATTCTAATGGCTACAAGTGCAATGAACTCCAGCTTGTTCCAAAACCTAATTTCCATTTAATTTCAAGTACTCTAGCCACACTTTTTCTTTTCCTTCCGAGGAAAAACGAGTTCAAATACTAAGTGACCTCGTGGTTGTCTTTCTTCTTGCAGCTCTGAAACCAAGGACTTCAGCTATTCAAACCAGCTAAAAGACTCAAGCCACAAGCCAATCTGGACTGGATGGATACCAATGACTGAAAAAGGGATTTATGTCTGTTTCCCAGTTCTCCAGCCACTAGAGGGCAAGGTTTTTCTGTGTCTTTTTCCGTGTGAGACAGTGTTTGACTCCAAACAGGGAGGTGTTATTTCCTTTGAAGCATCTGTGGCCTTGAACACGCCAATCTGAGTTTGAACTGGAAGCCTTCCACCAGTGTGGAACAACATTAAAGGAGCAAATAAAACCTTGAGGTGTCGACATTACAGGAGGATTTTCTTAAGCTGATGGTGATAGTAAACATATTAAACGTCAGCCTACATTAATTCAATCCCTCACTAACATAAAGGATGCAACATCCACCTTCTTGTCAGTTGCGTTATTAAGCTCTTAAATGTGCCAAGGTCAATTGGAATAAGGATGGCAAGTCCTTCAAACCTCTGGAATTTGAAAGGGAATGTTTATTCTCAGATCAAAAGAGACCAGCTACCATTTTTTATGAAGAGGTGTATCTAAGCTTCTGTTTGTTTTCTTTTTGCTTGTGGTATTTCTTTATTTTTCTCTAGACCTGCATTTCCTCTTCCAAAGATACATAACCTCGCAGTTTTTCCAACAGAAATTTAATCCCATTTTTCTTTTTGCATTCTACCACTGCGATTTTTAACACTGATTTTTAACATTCTGAACTTTTGTGTGTTATTTTTGGGGAAAAAAAAATTATCTACTTAAAACTTCCTGACATTTTAGTTGATCTTCCTCTTTGGTGCTTTTAGACAGGCTGGATATTACAGAATTCAGTTCTGAATCAATGCAGACAAATTGTCTGAAGGGAGCATTTTCATTTGCACAGATCCTCAAAACCACTGTGTGGTCCTCAAGAAAGTCCATCAAACAGCTATAAGAAACAAAAACACAGCATGAATTTAAGTAAGAAAGAATCCAGAAGCAGATTGAGTTGCACTGTAGGAAAAGCGGTGTCTGTAAGGACTGGAAAATAAAGGCCACAAGAACGTCTTAGTTTTTTTTATCTGAGTATATTATCTTTCCTGACATATCTTCTTTAACAGATAAGATAGGAAAAAGAGCTGAAACCCTTCTATGCAACTGAAATTCTACCCTGGAGAGGTGTTCAAGCTGTGAGTGCAGTAATATATCTGCAGTCAGAGATTCTGACTCTCAGTAGCCCCGTCAAGTCAGCAGAGCTTTACAGTGCCAGAGAGGAAACCACTCTAAGTGGAAAGAGAGATAAAACATTTACAGCTGCCTCTCCATTTAGAATATATTGCCTACTACTATCCTGAGTGGTCAAAAGTGTAGCTTTCCAATTGAAAAGAAATTTTAAATGCCATTTTCAAATAAAAGTTATTTAAAATATTTCCAAATCAAAATGTAATAACGCTTGCTGAGTTAAATCACATTGTTCTATACAGAGATGTGACCAGTGGGGGACCAAATTACAGGACAGGTCAGCCATTCTCTTATTTTGTATTCCATTCTGACATTGTAAATGGTGTAGACTTGGGAGAGAAACTGTAAACTCTCCCTTGAATGCATTACTGATACCAGTCTAAGAATGAAGCATTCTATAACATTCAATATAATAAAATATACTATAATACGGTCTTTAAATACCATATAGGAATGTGCATGAACCGCCAATAAAACAAACAGAAGGACTGGTTGTTGAAAGGACAAGGAAGAAAAGTGAATATGTTTTTTCACCACTGTCCACCTCCTGAAAAAGGTCATATTTAGGAAATCTAGGAATGGCCCCTGACTTTCTTTAGTTGATCCCACTTACCCATGGGCATTCAAGGCACAGGAAAGAGGTTGCTGCTGATAAAGGTTTATTTGCAGAAGGAACACAAACTATCTTTGTCAAATGGTTTTCAGGAAGGCTCTAAACACGCTTCTACTGCACGTACAAAACATTCTTATTGCATTGAGTATCGGGAATCACAGAGCACAAACTAATGAAACGCTGAACTCAGTGCTGAGGCAGCTGAAGTCGCTGGTGCCTCGCAATGAAGGCGCCCTCTGCCCTGCCCCACTAGGTCACCACGTAGCTCAGGAGTCATCGTGACAACATCAAACGGCACAAAGTTATTCGGGATGTCTTTTGAAGTCGGATGAGTGAGGCGAGAAGTTTTCACCGTAGTCACTCAAGCTCTGTGCACTACAAAACACATAAACTCCTTGGCATGTAAGAACTTTTACGTATAACATGAACTTGATACAAATGTAAGGATTTCGTTGTTGCCCTTGTTAGAAGGCAATGTGAAATAGAGGGAAATCTGCACAGCTGTGTTCCGACATTTTTGTGGAACTTCTGTTCACCAGCCCCAACCGCTTTCAGAGCATCATTAGGTTTATTCCTTCCCATGTTAATAACATACATGAACTCTTTGTAGGGAAAACTAGTTTTCCCCCATCCATTAGTCTGGTCATCTCTTTACAGCAGAAAAAAATTATCGTTTTTGCTGATATAAAATGTGGGGTTTTGCCGATATAAAATGTGGGGTTTAGGTATTAATCATTTTAAATCTGCAGAACCTTTGGTGAAATTACAGATACATTTGTATAATAAATAATATATAAGGAATAATATCCATTACAACTACTTACTTTCTAGGGTATAGAGCAGTCTCAAAAGCCACCATCTTTCAGTGTGCTGTTAATATATTCTACATGACCAATCAGATTAATTGTATGTCTACTAAAAGTAACAAGTATAATTGCATGGGTTTGCTCACAGCATTTTGATTTACGGTTTGAGTCACTTAAGGACAAATTTATTACCTTTTTTTTTTTTTTTAATAAAAGATAGGTTGTTTAAACTAATTCATATCTTCTAATTCTTGTATTTTTTTTTTTTTTATTCCTGTGTTTATCAGAAGCTAATGTTGTTGGGCCTTTTTCTTCCAAAAAGACTTAAAGTCTTTTTAAAGATGTTTCTGCTTCTCCCAGAGACAAAGTAAAAAAATTAAAGATTCAAAATGCAGCATCATGAAAAGAAGGTGGCATTACCTCAAACCTTTAATTTCTTTTCAAGGATTTGGTCTTTGATTTTTTAAAGACAGATGGTAATTTCTCCCTATTTGTGAACTTGCCCTCAGTGTTTTGTGTGTGTTTTTGTGTGCGTTTTGGTGAGCTTTTCACGTATTCACATACAAACCTGTGGTGAGATGAACTGGAAAACACAGTTAAGACAATAAATTGACTTTCTCTAAGAAAGACAGAATTATTTTAAGTCCCTAGATATCAGTTATGTGTATGCAGTTGCTTTATCTCACCAGAAATTCCAAAATTATGGTTTCTTAGGCCAGCTGTGTGAAACCAAATTCTCATGGGCGATTGGAAAGGCATGACTTATGTTGTGAACAGGGTAAAAGAAAAGCAGGAATGAACTCCAGATACACTCAGCAAATCTAAAACTCGTTATGATCCTTTTTCAAGCAAGCCCAAACTTACAATACACTTCAAATCCAAAATTTTAAAAGTGTACTGTTCTAAACATTTCTAAGCATCCAACAAATTTCTTCAATACATTACGCAAAGTGAATGGCAGCAAAATTCCAGCAGGGAAGCCTTTGGTGTTGTTACAGCATACAATGTATGGACATGGCATTTTGCAAGCTTGGTGTTGTCTGGGTTCTGTCTCATTTACAGTTTCTAATTTCAGTCCAGTAAATGCTGATGTGCCCCTCCAAGATGCATGGTAGGTGTGCCACCGGTACAGCTGCATGATTACTCTTAAGTCTCAGTGGTAGCTGCTCTCCTAATGAGCCAGGATAAAATCATTAAAAAGTAATTGTGTGCAGGTTTTACAGATAAGTCTGCGCTCTGGAACGAGGCAACCCTGACAGCCAGTAATATTTCCAAGGCAAGATACTCCTCCCTACTTGTTTAATGAGCTATAGATTTTTAATCAGGGGGTTTGGGTGATGGGCAGGATGAATGCACAAGAGGTTGATCTGGAGACATCCGTATGTTATACGTGGCTCTATTTGCACAGACAACGGAAAGATGGGAACCCAAACCCAGCTCTCAGAAGTTCTGTGTTACTGTTTCCTGTGGTAATTTTCAATCCCAAAATCCAGATGCACACTTTCTTGCCAATGACAGGCTGTATTTGCTACCACGCTTTCATGGAAGTGAGAACATACAAACCCAGGCTTTGAGTTACACAGCAAAACTGGAAGAAAATTTATTTCCAGTTTGTAAAATTATTCAGAAAATTTTTGCAGCAGAGAATTTTTCATCACCTAAAAAAAGGAATGAAGCTATATCATGGATATATAAAAACCAGTTCATGTTTCAAAATGAAAAAGGAAGTGAAAGTAGCAATTCCTTAAAGGAATTCAGATATTGTTACTATACTTTGTTCATCCTTAAACACAGCGTATCTAGTGTTCATCTTGTAACAGTACATATGAAAATAGGAAAAAAAAACATATAAACCAGGTAAGATATGTCCCAAAACCCATGGAGCCTACGAGAAAATAATGACACCATTTAGAAGTACCTCTCCTGCTTTTAACCTCGCTGGCTTTCATTATTTCATAAGAACAGACTGCTGTACTTCCCTTTCACCATGCTGCTGCCAAAATTCCAAGCTTTTAGCATTCACTGCACTGCATCTCCTTCATCCCACTGTACCTCGGCTTTGCCTGCTTAAGATCATGACCCTGTCATGAGCAGACATCCAGCAAAAAAGAAATCAGTGAGCTGGGAGAGAACAAGGTTGAAAAATCTTTGAATTATCAGCTGTACAACACCACTTTCCCAATTGTCTCTATCACATTTCACTATCTCTTGATGAGAACAGTAAAAACTGCAAATACTAGATGATATAGAAAAGATCTGAGTAAAGATATTTTCCTGCAAGGTGAGTCAGCTCACTGTGGTTTATTCTTCAGATGCATCCCCTCAAAATGAAGACAAAAAATAAACTTATCCCGACTAACTCATTTGTGGGGAGTATAATCTGTGCAATGCCTTTATGTAAGTTTAAAAGACCAGCATTTAATTTCAGCATTCAAGCAGATGTGCTCCCTTTTCTGACACACCAAAAGAAGAGTTTTTGCTTAACAGGGAAGATAGGAAAATTGTACTTTGTCTGATGGTCTGCGTCTACCACTTTTTGAACTATAAATTTGATCCGGAGGGAGAAAGAGACAAACAGCGATACACCAAACCCTAGTGAGGACTGAGGGGTTTGGGTTCACAATATTTCCATTTGGAATCTTCAAAAGCAAAGCATGGGAAGCTGCGTAACTTCGGGGAAACCTCTTAAAACAGCGGTGTCATAGGTGTGGAAATGTGCATGCTATTAGTTGACGCTATTTCATGTTGTAGAAATTCACACACACATTCCAGCACATCCCTAACTTCCCAGATGAAAGAGCCCAAGTTACCCTGAGCTCTCTTCAGGATTTTCAGAGATTTTCAGCTCCTGTTTTTATGAGAAAGAAGAAAACCCTTTTCTCACACCGTAAGGCCCATTTTAACTTCCCCAATCGTTATAAAACAAGCGCTGCTTTTTTTCTCGCCATACTGTCTCTCTCCTTCTCTCGCCCCACCGACGCTGATATCTTTTTTTCTAGACATTTATGATGATAATGGCATCTGTGCTGTTCAGTGAATTTCTCCCTCTGTGTTTCCACCCCTCCCTGCCACCAGCTGATGTTGTACTACAAAGCACTTCCCCACAAAAGGGAAATGCTTTGGCCAGACCCTGATGCTGCTTATTCACAGGGGCTGTGTGAAATCTTCATCTTAGTACCAAAATATCAAATCAAAAGGAAGAGATTCTCTCATTTTTCCCCTTGCCTTTAGAAAATAAAATAATTTGATATGCCAAACAAGAGACACTGTTATAATAAAAAGACCGGGGAAGAAGAAATGACTAAAAAACTGGGCAGGGAGGAGAATAGACCTTTGCACCTGGTTTCAAGATAAAGTTTTTTATGTGTCCTTCAACAATTCTCTCTACTATCACACATTTTCCCTTTTGTATAAAATATGGATTGCACTTCCTTACATCTTTGACTGCAAGAATTGAGGCCCTGTCTCACAACGAGCGCTGCGCATTTTGAGCTTTGTTCAAGACTGACACCTGCCCCACACAATGCTCAGTAGACTCAGGGCAGTTTAGGGAGTTCCTCATTTGTGAGTTCAGAACGTGACACCCCCACAAAAAAATGTCAGTCCCATATTGGGAGCCTTTAGATCAGACTGAAAGAGCAAGTGTCATAAAAGCATTTATGCCTTGTCTGGATCGTTCTACTATTATCTATCTTTCAAAACCCATCTGAAGGGAAATATTTTAATATTCCTTTTTATTCTTTTCTTATTTCTGGAGCTACCTAATTTTTAAGACCGCTCATGTATCACTGATGTTATGGGAAAATATGATCAGAATCCATGAAGACAGAGCACAGTTATAAACTTATTTGTTTTCTGATTTCATTCCTGGAGGATTTAGCCTTTGTATGGGTAATTGGTGACATTTTCAACAGTCTCCATTCTCCTCTAATGTTAGACATTATAAATTGCACACTGAAAACTATTGATTACTGAATTTCTTTATGCAACTGAGAACATCCAAGGTCTTTCAGGAACAGCCTTCTGTTTTAATATTAAATCCAGATTATCCACCCCATAAATGACATCACCCACCCTGTCAAAAGTCCTTTAAAATGTCAACAGTTTCTACAGAACTGTGTAAATGCTCTTCAATAAATCTGTTCGCCTTAGGGATAGGATAGGAGAATATGAAACTTGGATGAAAGTTGGAAAGGTAGTTTCTGACTTTCCATCAAAGATGGAAATGAGCAGAAGAAAGTCAAAGCCAATAAAATTTCTGTAATTTGAGGAAGATTTCAGCCAAATATAGGAAAGAAATGAAAAAAGAAGTGGATAAAATAAAGAACAGAGCATTAAATTTGGTAACACCTTTATCTGTTCGCATAACAAAGAGAGAATTTCCTAGAAAACATGTAATTTCATTTCTCTGGGGTGCCTGCCCAAGTGAGCCTGTGCTTGTGGCAGACTTACACTGCAATATTCACTTCCTACCTCTGCCCTAACAAAAATAGAACTTTTCTGCTCAAGGAAACATCAAAGTTTTCAACATCAACATTCCTAAAAAAGAGACGTATCAAAGTCTTATGGCCCGAACAAAATATAAAAAATCTCTATCTGCACCTGTGTCAGGGAGCTAAAAAGTCTCTCAAAATTCATTACAGGTTCAGACTCAAAGCCATATTCTTGTTCTGAAGTAGGTATATTTTATTTTATTTCATGATGGTTATGTCGCATATTTAGTCAACTGCAAATTTGCTCCTCTTCCTAAATTTCATGCAAATGAATCTCAATCAGTGTTCACTCAGGGTAAGATGGAGATGGACACACATGTGCTTAGATTAAAAGCTTCAGAAGAAATGTCTTTAATCATTGAAACATAGCTGAAGAAATTTTTTATATCTATTTAGTGCATGAAGCAAGACACACATGCCTGCAACCATCAAATTGATAGAATAAATTTTATTTATACCAAAATTTTAAAAACATTTATTCCCTTTTGAGTTTATGGCAGTAGTTTATTGCCTTTTCGTCTTCCACAAATTTGAGTTGTGCCACTCTCCAGAATAAGATATCCCTCTAAAAGGATTGACCAGAAAAGTCATAACACAAAACCTTTAGAGAACTCGGTTCCACCTGGGTGGATGTTTTCAGCTGCTGCACTGCTAAATCAGTTTTAAAGAAGCAGCTTCCTTCTGTCTGCTTCCTACAGGTATAGATGTATCCTCATGGGATTTAAGCTATAGTTGGACTTCTGGTGTTCAAGTAATTTTTTTTTTCCCCAGAAAAGTATAAGCAGGCATTAGACCAACGGAAAACGGGAGAAAAATAGAATTAGCACTACATGGAGTAAAGAAAAACAAAACAAGTAACATTTATTACACAAAATGTCTTCTAAAGAGCTGTGGCTCTTTATCTGGGGCATACAGGAAGGGCAAATATTGGCAAATGCAGTGAGTGGGAAAAACCTCTAAAATGATCTGTTTTAATATAAAATATGTTGCATAATGAAAGTTGTTTTCTCTTTCATTTCTGTGAGCAAGGATTTTTTTTTGGTTACAAAAGTGATGATGCTCTTTGCTTTTGCAGTCTAGCAAAATCTTGAATAACAGAGATATAATTATTATTTAAGAGTTTTAACTGGTGCTAAGTAATGACTTTTTATTCCTCATTTAAAACCCATTTAATATAAATCTCTTTTTTCCACAGCCTATCTTCCATATTTTTTAAAAAGGAATTATGCTGAAAGTGACTATATTAAGGTTGCTCTGGTGTATATTCAGCTTTGTCTCCATTGTAAAGCATAAACACTCAGCTGAAGTGAAATTTGGGCAAATTTGGAAGTCGGGAAAACTGCATGTAGGAATTGCTCCAAGGGCTTCAGGATCCACAGACCAGACCTTAACACAGAACCTCAATAAGCTCTTATATTTTCCCTGGAAATTTTTGAAGGATTGAGGTGGAACATCATCATCCACTCATGAGCAGAATTTGGACCCAGACTAAATGTAGGGAACTGAACCACCACTGATTCAGTGGTATTTGTGTTGGGAGAATTCTTTGCTTGTTTGGTTTTTTTCTGTCAAGGTCACAAAATTAATTCATTTCAGCATTTGGTTATACCAATACTCTGTTTTAATAACTTCACTTGAAAATACATTTTTCTGCTCAACTTGAGTGGGAGCTGCAAAGCAAAACCTTTGCCACTCTGTTACTTTCACAAAGTGACATTTCTTTGCAGCTCTCTGCTGCCAGTTCATTTTTTTTTGCCAGGCAAAGTGTTCCAGATTTTCGTGACAGCCAAGAGAGCCAGATCTGGTGAATCAACAAAAAGGTTAAAGCAAAAGGCAATGCCTGATAACACCTGCCTTCATGGAATAAGTCCTACAAAATGTTCTCAAACTGAGTCCCTGGCTGGGAGTTGAGAAACCAGAGAGGTTCCACACATGGCTGCAGGTATTAAACCCACACACTTTTCCTCAGCTGTTGGTTCTCCTTGACTTCTGCTGCAGCAATGGTGAAGAGCAGATGATGTTACAATTCCGTGTAACTTACGTCAGTTAAGCCAGACATTAATATTTTAAGGGCTTTATGGTTATCACAGTAATAAAAAACAAAAAGGCCAAATTCTTCTATTTCATAGAGGGTTTTACCTCAGCAAAGCTTTAGCATAAGTTTCTTTTTGTCTTTTTGGGATCAGAATTGGTTTTCCAAGTGTCAGCAGCACCCAAGATGCGCCACCAGGAGCTCAGGCCAGTGACTGCAATATCCAGGATGTGGCACCTCCCACCACCAGCAGCAGTGACACCCCAGATCAGGAACCACTTCACCAAAGTTTAGCTGAGCAAAAAGATAAGCAACAACCATGATTTAGAGTACTGAAATATAATTATCATCTCAACAAGAATATTATTTTCCTACGTGTGGGAAAGATAAGTTTGTCTTAGTAGGTCATGGTCAATCTCCTTGAAAATTTAAAAAAAAAAGAAATCACAGAAGAGGGTACAGCACCAAGCCTGTCTGAGCTCAAGAAGTGTTTGGACAGTGCTCTCAGGCACACGGTGTGGTACTTGGGGTGTCCTGTGCAGGGCCAGCAGCTGGACTTGGTGATCCTCATGAGTTCCTTCCAACTGAGTATATTCTGTGATTCTGTGATAGGTCATATTTTTGATCGATTCCAAGTGGAAGTGAAAGTCTTTCTCCAGGGAGCAGAAAATGCGTGGTTTCCGACAACCTTCTTATTGAACCAAAAGTAGATCTTATCACTGGGGTGATGCTATAGTGTGAAGATGAAGGAATAATGACTGTAATTTGTCCTCGTGCTAATACACTGTGGCTGAAAGTTGCTTGCTGCAGAGTGCAGGGCAATGAGTCACTGGCAGTCCATGGATGTTGAAATTGCCAATCCACTGCTACATTTGCAGAAACTTTTTTAGATACTCTACAATGACTTAATGCACAACAATATAGAAACAGAAATGTTGAGATTTATTACTGAGCCACAGGAAATCCTGATCCTTAAGGTTTAAGAAACTTGATGTTTTTCAAGTGTGTACTGGATCTTTTGTCAAATACATCTAAGAAAGTTAAATGTATTTAGGATCCAGTTACAGCAAGGCTTTATTTTTTCATTCCTATTAATTTTTATGATGGTTTCAATGCCAGTTGATCCCAAGTAGTACGTTTTGAGTTCACTGGACTTGTTATTTGTAACACTGATGTATTGGCATTCAGTGTATGCCCATGAGTAACCAGTGTGGATAGTTGAGTGTTAAATAATCAGATTATAAACGAAGATCATTTTGAAAACTTTTATCTAGAATTTCACTATTCTGAACTTCAAAAGAACCAAAGAGGCATCTTAGTACGGCTCTCTCCAACAGACAAATGTGAATGCCCCAGAAAATTGTCCTCTTTAGTAACACAACCCTTACAGACTTAATTATGGCCTTTTTTACCCTATTATCCTTTGTGTCCACCTTCTTGAAGACTATCATGTAGAGAATCTGTTTTCCATAATTCAGTTTCTTAACAGAGAATCCAAGCATTGAAATTATATCTGAGACAACTCTTGTTGTGAGGTCAATAAGAAAGATTTGTTTACATTGACTACTTGCTCCCCTGAAAGAACACAGGAACAAGAAATTTTACAGCCTTGAAAAATTTCCCATTTAGGTGATCAGGCCCTAATGACATCTTAACAAAATGAAGAATGAAATGTCTCCTAATACAGAAAGCAGGAGTTTGAATACTCTGCCAGGGGTGTTCTTTCACAACACAATGCTGGACAGGAAGAAAAAAGGTCCCCAAAATGCTTGTAATGCTTATTATATAGTGTTGTAGGTATTTACTAAGGTCAGAGAGATAAGTACCCAAAATAAAAAAATTACTAAGTATTAACAAGTATTAATTTTGTCATAGATGTGGCTGGTGCTCATCCTAAACGACTGTGTGGAAAAGGAACCAGTATAAACACATTAAGTAAAAGATTTTAAAAGATCAGATTTGTTAGATGTCATGTACCAGTAGGCATAAACTAGTTACAGAAGAAAAGATAAAATGTCTGGATGTTTTCTCCCAACCTGTGCCACAGGAGTCTGGGCAGTTACATTTCTCTTTTTACAAGGTAGTAAAACAGGAAAAACTTTATCCTCCCTGTTTATACAATGTGCAACCTATTTCTGTCTTACAGGTCTATTTCACCAGAGAAAATGTATTCTATTTAACATGACACCCAGAATCCAGGGAAGTGCTTAAATGTCAAAACCCCATCTATGGCTGGTGTGTCAGAAGTTTATCTCACATTATAAAGTTGTTCCACAGCTATATGGCTCCCCTGAGAAAAAAAGTCATTTACCCGCTACACTGAAACACAATTGCTTGAATATATTTACAGTGACTAATCAGTGGAGAAGCAAATGTTAAGCTGTAGTTTCACCCTCCTCACTGGGGCTGCGACATGATGATTTAAAGTGTGATTTTTTAAATCTTGACACTTAATCCATGAGCACAAATTACTCGGGGCAGGGCAATCAGGGTGATGTTTCTTCATCCAGGAGCTGCACACAAAACCAGACCTGGTCCATTTAGTGCCCGAGTGCTGGCTCAGGGCTGGCACAGGGATCTCGGGGATCCTGTGGGAAGTGCCTGCCTTGCCTCTCCGTGTGCTGATTGTGGAGGGAAACCTGGAAGCAAGGTGAACTATCTGCACTTAAAACAGATACAAGAAACAATTACCCTGAAATCCCCCAGGCATTGGGTCTGCGTGCTCTTAGCTCTGAGGAGAGGAAAACTCGATTTTGGTGCATGGGAATGAGTGCTTTGAGGACTACCGCGCACCAGAGCCAACTCCTAAATTCTCACTAAAATCCCAGGTGCTGAGTAGAGAGGGTTGTTTTAGGATAAAAGACCAGAAACAAAATGGCCTCAGCGCCACAGCCTTGGCTTGGATCTCCCCTTCTGTCTCCAAACATTTCAAGGTTACCTTGATGGAGGAGCTGCTGCCTGCCATGGCTGGGGATGGTTGTTGCAGAGGAAGGATCCTGCCTCAAGGCCCCTGCGCTCAGCAAGCCGAGGTGGGGACACTCCGTGGGGACACCAGCCCTGCTGTGGCAGCTGGGGACAGGGCTGAGGGTCCCAGGGGCTGCTCTGGGGTCCTGGACCCAGGGCAGGGTGGGCACCCCTGGGGAAGCCATCCCTGGGCACCTCCTTAGCGGGGCCCACAGGCCCCAGGGTACCTCTGGCTACCACAGGGAAGGGGCAAGGAAGAAGGCTAAATAAAAGTTTGTTGTTAGTAGCAGGATGGTAATAATTTTAAAATTACTT
Source organism: Dasyornis broadbenti (assembly GCA_013397935.1). Taxonomy (NCBI): domain Eukaryota; kingdom Metazoa; phylum Chordata; class Aves; order Passeriformes; family Dasyornithidae; genus Dasyornis; species Dasyornis broadbenti. The sequence continues at coordinate 222,627 of VZRN01005622.1, read as the reverse complement.
ATTAAAGTATTACTCTAGTTGGTTTTAACCCAAAAAATTATAAATTATAGTTGAATACTGAAGAATTAATTACCCTTTTTCTCACAGCGTTCTTAGATGAAGGCCACAGACAAGGCCAAGATCCTTCAGCAAACAATCTCCTCCTGCATCACACTGGAGTCTCTTTCAGTAAGAATTGAAAATAAGCAGACTGCGCAAATACATAAACACAATATGATGGTTAATTTTTTTTTAACTGACTGACCAACACTTCTACTTGTAAGGGCTTGTTCAAAGCTACACAGGCTCTGTAGCTTTCAAAATCTGAGGCTTAGCCCATCATTTCTGTGTTTGTGTGTTTATTCCTGCCTCTGAACTCCAGTCTTATGCAAAGCATTAAAAAGAAACTGTTTTTTTCCTACAATATCACCAGAATCCCAAAATGTGCTTATTTAAGAGGAACTATGTTGGAAGTTGTTTACTCCCATTGTGTTATGAGTGAATACACTGTATGTCTTTCTCATTAGGCATTGGGATATTCAGTGATAAAGCAATTTACTGAACTCAGTTTTTCCCAGAAAGTCTACACAAGATAATACTTCAGGATCACTTTCCCCCTGTCACTCCTCCCAGAGATTTCTCTTCAATTCTTCCATTTTCTGTGGCTCTCACAAGTGATAGCCTTATTTTCTGGATCTTGAGCTGGCAAGTGTGATTTACTTACTGGGAGACTTATGCACAGATCTAGGCCAGAACCCTATCAAAAATGTGTTGTGAGAAAACAACAGAGAATAAGATTAGTACAAGTAAAAGACAGGCCTGAGATTACATTTTAAGTTGTTACCCCTAATAATTTCGTCATACCCTACTAATGTTTGGTTAGTTGCCTTCGTTGTTTACAGCAGCTCTCAGGTTTGTCTGACATGCATAAACACAATTTCCATGCATCAAGACTTCTTAGGTGTAGGATGAGAATATTCTCAGGAATTCAGAGTACCAGGTAATCTATGGCAGCCCTAGTTAAGCCATCCCACTGGCCTTTATTTTAAAACCTCAGTTTTATTTCCAGGCTCTTTCTTCCCTCTCCCTTTTTTTAGTGTCCTTGTCAGCCTTGCTGTCATCTCCTAGATTAAATCCCTACAAGCATTCATTTACTGTAGTGTGGGAATATAAACAACTTCTTGGACCAGTTCATATTCGGGGAAAACAAATGGAGCAATATCACCCCTCAGTGAAATGGAATATACATCTTAAACCCCTGACACTTACTCTATTTAGTTTAAAAGCTTCTTTATTCAAAACGTATTTTCCCACTGTCTTTAAGGAAACAACTGCTTGGCTACTTAGTATGTCACAATAAGTGTCACATCCTCTGCCAAGGAAACAATTGCTCCATTGCAAAGACAAATGATAGAGGCCTGAAGCAAATCCAGGGCAAAATGCCAAACACACTCGAAATTAGAGAAGCTGTGAATCAGCAATACACTGACATACATAAATAATTAGAGGAATTTGTTTTGTTTAGCACAAGCAAACAGCTCTGCAGTGATGTATGATGTATTACATTCTTTTCAAAAGCTGCTGCTTCACAGGTACCAAATTACAAAAACTACTCCAAACATTTTCACCTTTGGCCTTGTGCACCAGTTTTTAAAAGGGTGACAGATTTACATCTAACACGTCTCATGGCTTGGCAGCGTGACTTCTGATTGTTATTGCAAAACTCTACAGTGGTTTTTTTTTTTAAGCTGATCCTTTTTTGTAACCTTAGGGTATCAATCAAACTAACACTGTATTAGTATAATTATTGTTCATTGTTTCACCAATGAGATAAAATGTTGCTATCAGTGTCTGGCTATATGTAAATTTGTTACATTTATCTTGTATTTGATATGTAATATTTAATTATCTGACTGGGTGAGGCTAGGCTTCATACCTGCTTTATTTGTATATTTTAAAGATTTTTATTGAACTCTGCATGAATCCTTTACCTCCTTAATAAACTGTTTAAAATCTCTGTGCTTTATTCTGTAGATGTCTTGGATAGCAGTTGATTAGGAGCTGCTAAATAAAGCATTCAAGTCACATTCCATCTCGTTTTCATCACTTCCCAAGGTATGTGAAATCCTCCTTTAACTAGGAGTATTAACACAGCAGTATCTAAACACGTCATTATCTTTCCTTCTTAGCTGGGAATTGAAACAAATAGCTTTTCATTTGTAGGAAATATTTCCCCCTTTAATATTTGATTGTTTTCTCACTATAGAATGAACAGTGTATCTCAGTGGTCAGTGGCATCTCTAGGACTATGTTCACGGACCAGTTTTGGGGTTGAGCTATTAGACTGTAAGACAGGAGCAGATTCAAAGGTCACAGGAAATTTAGGAGAGCTTTTCGCCTAAGCTGTATTTCCAAGGCTGTTGCTGTGCTAATGAAGTCTGTGTGGTGAAAACTGCAGATGTTTGCAAAACAGTTTAACTAACACTTGGTTTTTAATTATATAACACGTTGCCAAACCCACCCGCAACATTAACAGCCCTATAAAGGAAACCTCTCGAAGCTGGTAGAAGGGTGGGTCTAAGCAACAAACTACAAACATCCATTTATTTGTTTTTCAGTGGTTCACAGGATTAGTAATTGTAATACTTTTGTTTATTTCGCCATCTGAATTGCCTCAAATGCTGTGGGACTTGAACATAATTCTTCTCTGTTCTGAGTTTCAGCATTTGAAATTTTAGAAATGAAAGGTAAGAGAAAACAGCCTGGAAGGTCATAATGTATCAAGGCAAGTATACTGCAGCGTGAAAGTTAAGTTTTAAAAAGTAATTCCAATGAGCAATAAAAAATAGTTAATGCGGCAACTCTCTGCTATATTCTGTGAACTCTGCCAGAAACTTTCAGGTAAACCAGGAGGGAGGCTGTCTATCTGCAGGTTTGCTACTTGAAAACGTTAATTAAAGCTTCCATATAAAATCTTCAGGACTAACAATGCAAAGTGTCAAATCGTTGCATAGTACTTTCAAGAGCATGAATCATAGAAGAAAAAAGCAATGGGAACAACAACTTTCTGTATTCCCAAAAGTTATTCTATAGATGGTGTTTTGTCTGTCATTTGGTATGCTGGTCATATCAGACTTCTTGTTAGAAACGTGATGGAACAAGCATCTATGGTTTTCTTCCATGGCCTGTTTTGCAGGGCTTTTTTTATCCTCATGAAAATAAACTAAAATGAAAGCATGGCTGATTATTTTTCCACATGTGACTATTTAGAGATGTAGCCACATGTTTTGCCTCTACAACATTTTCAAATATCAGCTCTCCTAGACGTAACTAAGGGTATAATTCAGGGATAGAGATACACTGGACTTTGTTGGAATCGATGCTCAGGCTGAGTTTGAAGGCCTGACAGCTAAAAAGGATTTGACTTAAAATACATAATAAAGATGAATTCTATATAGTATTTTGACAGGCAGCAAACATTAGCAGGGTGTTAGCTAGTGTTCCGGGACTAATCTTGGGACTGATCCTGAAGTTAGGCCATGTTTCTGATATGTGCGGCTGGAGGGGGTTTGTCTGAAGTCTCCCATTTATTTTGAAGATAGAACCTCACCCCTGCACAGAGGTACCTTTAAAGAGCTGAGCTCAAGCTCTTGCCTCAGAATGAAATCAGGTACTACAGATTCGCATGCAAGCCTTGCATCTCTGGTTTCATCAAGCAAGCGCAGATGTCAGGGGAATTTCTAGCTAAAAGTCACCTTCTTATGTCCATTCTGTCTTCTTCCATCTAAATTGCTGCTAAGTTTTTACTGGTCCTTTCAAATTATTTCAGAATAGAAGAGGCCATATATGAAAAATTTACTTTAATAATGCTCCTTAGAAAAAAGAGATTATTCTGAAGCACTGTTCAAAACAGCTCTTCACTGTTTTTTTGAAACGAGACTCTCTGAAAGTGACACCACTCTGCTTCAGGTACAGACTGGGCAAGGTGAAAAATTAAAATTATGGAAGAATCAGAAGGTCACTGCATTAGTTATAGGATTGATTTTGAATGTGGCAGAGCATGGCCTAAATTCTCCCTAACTCAGGATTTGGTATACTTGGGTATTTTCACAGCTGCATGGTAGGATAGCCCAGAGGATGTTAATTTCTAAGCACTGAAATTAAGTTTTATGTGAACTAAGGGCCTTCATTCCTGGGCAAAAGCCATTCTGAAGCATCTATTTGGGATTTAGAGCAAATGAAGCTGTGTGTAGAGATACAGCTGTAATGTCACTTATTATTAGCAGCAATTAGTGTGACAGAACTTGACCTAAAATTCCTGAAGCAAGCAATTCTAGGGTATTAACCCGGTTTGTTTAGGCCACAGTGTAGTTTAATAAAGTTGTCATGTTCATGGAAAATGGCATATTTAAACACAAGTTTTGATTACATAGATGCAACACTTCCTGCAAATTACATGGAAGTAGGGAACATTTGTGTTTTCTACACTAATGCTTCAAACCTCTCATATTTGCAGAGCTCAGAGGTTTGGCAGCAGGCCTGCAATATGCTAAGGCTTGCTGATAGGGTTTTTTGGTGCTTCTTTTTTATTTTTCTTTTCTAGATCAGCATTATTCTGAACTGTTCTCCGCAAGTTACCTGTTAGAGTGCAATTTTGCCAAGAGAAGTCCTGCACTCTGTGTTAGGCAGGAGACAAAGGGCCATCACAAATGGGAATTGTGTTAGAACTGCTCTGTGCAACAGAACTAGGATTTTTTTTTAATTCTTTTTATTTTTTTAATATTCTGCTTCCCTGAGAATTAAAGATCTGGTTTCTGGTTCGCCCCCCCGCCGCCATCCCCAATTCAACAGCTTCCAGCCAGGACACGGGATTAGGTTTCATAATCTGCTACCTATGCTAATTAAGAAGCAGCTTTTCTTTAGGACTAGGATGAGTTTTTCCCTTCGTTGCTGCAGTTGTTGATTCAGACAAAACACACTACCAAAGATGCTGTTCTTGGAGCTCTCTAGAAGGGGTTCTCTAGGAGAACTCAGGTGAATAAGCAAGTTTTTAATATATGATGTAGTTAGTGCATCACATGATGGTTGTTCCAGATTCATTCACAAAAGAGGTAGTTTAGTTAAAAACTAAACTACCTCTTTTGTGAAGAAGAAGTTTTGTGAACTAAAGTTTAGTTAGGTAGTTTAGAGGTAGTTTAGAGGAAGGCTTCTCTATAAATTGCCTAAATTCCTACCATTTAAAAATGGGAAAATATCATTCTCTCAAGAAAACAGGAAAGCAGGAAGGTCTAAGTTATTTAGGATGGAGGCCACTGACAGCAAGATTTCAAACCAAAACCAATTAAAAAAGAAGGTAGAGGAGATGAAGAAGTGATCTGCATTTTACAACTTCTGGTTAATGTCAGATAAACTAGTAAACATGACATCTTTTAAATCCCACAATTCTTGTCCCAGAAATGAAGGAATATTAAAAAAAGGTTTAATGGAGGCATTCTTGACTTACATGGGAGAACTGGGACTGGTAAACATTACTGTAAGCATCTCATCATAAATAAATTGCAGAATTTGCAAAGAAAACTGTCAATATCGTCTTGTAAAACAAAATTCAATCCTCTTCCCATCTCAGTTCCTTCTTACGGTTTTAATACACATGGAGAGTCTGATACTTGAGGGTTTTTATTTTACAAGTTGATTGAATTTACTTTCTCATCAAGTTGGCTGTGAATTCACGCTAGAAATTAAATAGTGAAGTGGTCAAGCAGCATTTGCTAAACAGCTGGTTAATGGAACCAGAGTTCTAAATAGAAATCTTGCAACTTTGTTATCTCTTGCTTCGTTATCCATCACCCACAAAGCTTCCAAGGGCGCCATAAGATTCTGTAAGGCTGAAAACCAGAACTGGTAGACATTGCTCTCTCTTTCTCTCTGTTGCACCTTCTGTCTGGTGAATTCTGTCATGGTTTAGGAATGGGAACCAGGGCAGTACCCAATTGTAGTAGAGTAGCACAGAAATCTTCAGCCTGAAATGTTAAAGGTGAAGGTAAACCAAAAAATACCTGTAGCAAGTTTGTTATTTAGGTCTCTAGAGCAAGATAAAACACTCCTTGGTTCAGATATATTCATTTACCTGAATTGCACATGCCACAGGGCTGAAAGGTGTAAGAAGTTTGATGTTGCTGGTATTTCTCCTCCTGATAATTGCCTTGGTTTTGTGTCAGACTACGACTTTGTGACTTTCTTTTTTATTTCTCCTGTCAAACTGCTGGGGCTCTCAAAGAGAAGTGCTGTCAGCCTAGGAGTTGGAACACAGTTTTGTGTTTCTGTCTCTGATCTTTGCTGCCTGTGCCTCAGCATCCTGGCTCTTCACCTCCCAGAGGCTGTTGCAGGTGTTTTCCCTCTTAGCTCCTTTGACACTGGCTCCTGTCTGGATGACTCTGGAAAGCAGAAGGAAAAAGCAAAAAGAACATGAAACAAGCCAAAGCTTTAATAGTTGAAGGTATGGAAATGGGAAGTGTAGAGACAGGGAAAAGAATCATCAGCTGACACCACTGAACTATCACAAGTGAGTGAAGAGTGAAATACATTCTCATCATAGGAATGAAAGGTTCAATCTATTCTTTCTACAACAGCTGAATATAAATCTAGTTCATATTTTCCCCTGCCTGATCCTCACAGTCCCTGTTCCAGACACGTCGTGAAGCTTTGAGGAGATCTAGTGTCCCACTGCAGTTCAGTGAGGATGACTCCTGAAGACAACATCTCCCCTATTATCTTCTCCCTTCAGTAATGTAAAATAGAACCGTCAAAGTTCACTAAAAAAAGAGGAAAGCTATTTCTTTGCAGTGGGGAAGCAGCATGAGAAGCTGCAAAACTAGCAGTTTGGGTTTACTACTGTGCCTGATTCTGTAATTGAGAAAACTTCTCTAATTTCTAGAGATTTTTCTCTCTTTTTTTACCTTCATCTCCTATTTCTTTAACTGATAAGTAAGATATTTACAGAAAAAATTATCGTCAACTTGCTTTTTTTTTTAATCATTGAAATAATGCAGTATTCCTATGAATGTTGTGAGTTTAAAGAGGAAAACAAACCCAGCAGGTTTTATTGTGCACTGTTTTGTTATTAGTATATGGTCAAAAAAGATTCTTATTCACAAGTTTTTAAAGATTAAATACAGACATGTTTTATCAAGTTGAACTGCTTTCATTGAATGTGAACCAGTGCTGAGGAATGAATAGTCTTATCTGAACCACAAATTTGCTGCTAAATAAAATCAATGAGAAGTGCAAAAGTCACTTGAATTATGAGCTGACCCTGTTAAACTGGACTCAGGTGACCAGCAGCAGATTTCAATTATTGGATCACCTCTAGGAACGGATGCATAGCTTACAATGAGATATTGATTTAGCCAACTTCCACACATCACTCCTTTGTCTCTAAACATAATGGTTTTGTCATTCTATTTTAACTCTCCGGTTGTTGTACAGCTTATTCCCAAGCCTAAATGTGTGGGTTTTTTTTTTTTTTTTTCACATGATGTATCTTCTGAGTGACTTGTCTTGTAATCACTCAGTAAAGCAAAACTAGATAAAAAAGGACCTAATCAGGGTTGTTGGAACAGAGTTTATAAAGGTAGATAACAGAGCATGTTGAAGAAATTAAGTTCTCTTCAATTAGAACCGAAGTTTTCACTTTTTCAAAGGTATCCTTTCAATGGACAGAAGTGCTTAATCTTGTGAATACTTTTCTGTGGTGGAGTCTAGCAGCAGTACTTTCAAATGTAAATGAAAAAGAAGAATGGATACATTGTGAATAAGATTACTGCGGTGAATTGCATTTTCAGGTCGTTTTGAAGGGTACGGGACGATGATGTTTCACACAAGAATAAAGAAAGTTGCTGCAGAACAGTCTTACTCGAATTGTTACAAACGCATTGTGCTTGTCCTGAGAGGTGTTTTGCAAAAGAAAGGCAAAGCCATCGTTGTCGTTGTCCCCAGCTGAAGGTCTTGAAAGGAATTTTTCACCCACAGCTCTTGAAAGCTCTGACAAGTCTCAGCTTTGGAATAAGTGAATAATAGTAAGCAGCAAGCTAAAAATACTACAGTGAAATGGATGAATAGTGAAAACAACTAGCAGAGGGGTTTGCTGTTCCTTTTTGCCATTTGTTATCCTAACAATTGCAACTGCAATACGTGCTTAGAAAGTAATAAGCATCTTCTTGATTATACTGATTAGAGGACCTGACAGAGCAGGCTTTTGAGCAACAAGAAATCAAGCTGGAGCAAGCATGCACTGTATCTGAAATGCTTGGTGGGTGTGGGTAAGAGAAGAGGGGGAAGATGGGCAAAAAAGACCTTGATGTTATCTTCCTGTGAGTGTGCAGTGAGGGCCAGGAGCAGTGGTGGGAGTCCCCATGGGGAGAGCCAGGGCAGAGCCTGGCAGCCAGGGCCTGTCCCACTGTCCCATGTCAGGGCCAGCTGTGGTGGGCAGCTGGGGACAGCCCCAGCCCTGGGCACCTCTGAGTCTGTGCTGTGTGTGGCCAGGATCGGGCTTGGTGAGGAAAGGTGGGCAGGACCAGTGAAGCCAGTGGTGGCACGCTTGTGACAGAGAGCCCTGGAAGATTTCTCTGCTATGTTCAGCTTAATCGTGAAGTATTACTGGACATAATAATTCTGTCATATCTTTTTTCAAGGCTGAAAGCTTGCTTTTGTAAAATCATTAGTAGTTCTCAGAACCTGATGAGGATTTTACCAATGTTTATAGCCAATTACACTTCTGAGATCCCACAGCAGAATTCCACGTGCCTGTGTTAAAAGCAGTGAAATCATCACTGAACTGAATTCACTGTGCCAAGATGATTATAGAATTTTGTTGTTTTTTTTTTTGACCCATGGGTCTTTAGAGAATATCACTTGTAGGTAGGCCACAAACATATTCTGGTTTCCTTGGGCTGGCTTCCTTTCAGGTGCATTTGGAAACCAGAGTGTGCATCCCCTCTCACAGTAGATGGGACATCTGTGTGGTACTAAAGAAAGTGCTGTGAAATCATTTGTTATTATGAGAAAGCTCTGGTGAAGCAGCTGTAGTTGCTTGTTAATGTTTTTGAAAAATCTGTCCTTTGCACAGATCCATTAATGAAATTTTATGGTAAATACTACAAACCATAGCCCTTGCACGTATTCAACTGCTCCAAATTAAATGGTGAAAGGCTGGTGGGAGTTGTTTGTTTATTTAATTGTGAAATTTGAATAATTGTTTTTTCAAAGGCGATCATATATGCCCAGTTTTAAGAAGCTTTCTGATGTCATGGCTTTCTGAGCTTTAATTGCATGGTTTATCAGCAGCCATCAAAATTTCAGCCAAGTGCTCTTTCTTCTAGGTTAGATGTGATGCCTTGCAGGGAGTTTGATTACAGCCAGTAACTGATCAGGGATTTGGACTGGCTTTTCATTTCTCTCCTTTGTGAAGAGAAGCCTCTATACAGCTCTAGCAGGAAACCTGGAGAATAACTCAGCTAATGTAGGAATAATTTATAAAGCATGGTGACGGAAGAAATGCAGTCTGTTAGAAATTGTGTATGCCCATGCTTCTTCTAAGTACTTGCTGGGTTTTCCTACCATTTTCCACTGTATTGCTGTAACTGCATCGCCTTGTCCTAGTGAGCTTAAACATATTCCCAAATGTCTAACCTCATTTTGCTCAAGAAGAAAACTGTATTCCACATTTCCATTGATTCTGGTGGAGCAGCTGGTGACCAGCTAACTTTATGTATTACTACCTGATTGCATGAACTCTAGCTTTGTCATTTCTTCATCCGAAGTGAAAGCTCGAAGTGATTCCCAAGCTAAATGAGCCCCAGTAGTTTATCATAACCAAGTTTAATGCCATGGTGTGTTTTTAAATGATGATGCTGTTCTCGCTACCAATTAGTGTTAAATTTCTCTACCACTCTTACTTTATATTTTCGTTTTTAGGAGGGTAAACAGAAAATGAAAATTGTACAACCAGGCAGACTGACACAGGAAATAAACAAGTAATATTTTTCTTGATGCTTGACACATATTACCATAACAGAGAAATACTGGAAGCAGTCAGAAGTTTTAATAGATACCCAACCAAAGTGTTTATCAAGATTCTTGAGAGAGAGTTATGCCAACAGGATTACTTGTTTAGTAATTTAATCCAACAATATGTTCAATTTGGCAGTACAACACAGAACACTTGTGCCTGACTTTTGTAGAAGCAAACTTTACGCTTATTTTTTAAAGAGTTTGAGAGATAAAGACAAGATTTCTCAATAAATATTTACATTCATTAGATCTTTAAATATATGGCATTGATTTAATAACAAAGTCAACTTGATCAAGGCCAACAGATACTACAGGAATAAAGCCAAATATTTCTAACCTGAAGCTGGTGAACATAAACCTTGTTTATGGAAACCAAAATTTTATCTAAATTAGAAAAGAGAAACCAGCAGAGGCAGCAGATTTTTAGAATTTTTTGTTGGATTACCTTTCTCTTGGATTGTACAGGCTTTTAGAGCTTGGGGTGTTCTTTTCTGAAATGTTTAGTTGTGCTGGCATTCAGGATTAATGCCCAACCAGATATGTTACAGTCTGTAATTCAGGACATAAGTATTTGAAAATGCCATTTATCTAAAACCAGATTTTCATAGATTTTGAATCTCCAACAGAAATTTCACTCCTCAACATTGGTACCAATGGATCTAAGCTAAGTCAGATTTAACAAATGGCAAAATGTCTGCTAACAATAACAATATTTTTTTTTTTCCTCTCAAAACCCCTCTCTCCTTTTCTGTATCCACTTCTCTAAGAGACGGCTTCTTTATTCCTCTCCTTCAGGGCACGTTTCACAAATATTATCTGTATTGTACTCTCTCGTGCCTTTCACAACATTTTGCTCTGCATTGTGATGTCTGTTTTCTGTCTAGTAGTTCATTTTCTTTAAACTGACCTTTACTTCTTTCTCTTTTCAGCCTACTGCACAAATCGATAACTCACATTAACACCTTCCCTTTTCCTCTCACCTGTTTCTTTCTCATTGCTTTCTCTAATTTTTGTGTCTCTCTTGTCATCATTTTCCCTTTCCCTTGCTGCAGGTGGAGTACTCATTATATCTCTAAAATGGTGATTATTATTGACACTTTATTCACACCTGCCACAAACTGCTGCCTGTCTACTGCCTACTGAGATTAAAACCTGAACATAGGAGCTTTTTATTCTGTGCCCCTCTTACTTACCAGTGATATTCTGTTCTCACTGCTTCACATACTCGTCCTCTGTCATTTTCTTTTTCCCCACAGCTGGACTTTTGACTAAATGTCCACACTGTCATTGAATCCTGAGCTCTGTCTTCATATGATTATTTGATTTTACATCACTGAAAATATATATTAGGCTTTAAAAACGCACAACTCCTGTTCTCTGTCTTTGATTAATCAGACTGGATACTGTCCATCAGCCTCTTCAAGTTGTCTATCTCATGACCTCTGTTTGGATGAAAAGTCAGATTTGTCCTACATGCCAGTTGTAATGAAAATAAACCACAAATATAATAAAAATTACCAAACAGTAGAATGAAATAACTAACATTTTAAACTATAAGTTTAGTCTATCACCCAAAAGTGGTCTAAGTGCTTGTAATCTTCTGAATCTGTCATGTCTTGTGGCAGAAAAGCAAACATGAAGCCAGAGAACAAAAACTAAAGTCTGGGATCCTGAGGAGATGGGTATGAGATGTTTCTCTGTTTCTGTTATGACTTACTTGCACTTTTCCATACCTGACTGATATGCAGATAAGCAAAATGGTAACTCCACTCAAGATTAAAGTTCTGTGTGCTTGTGTGAGTAGCAAAGTTGAATCCCATTGCTAATCCTACTTACAAATTCCATAAACTGTTCAGCTGCTGCAGCTGCAGCTTGACAGTTGCTGCTGTATTTTGCATCTGATGTGAAAAATATGAATCACAAGGGTAGTTTTATCTCCCTCCCCACAATTCCTTTAAACCCCCTTTTCAAGGCACCCCATTGCTTTATGTAAATTATATAGGTAGGTACTGGTTAGATTTTATTGGCATAGGAATTGCTTATCAATATTTAAGAGAGTTCTTTCAGAACAGATCCTAAATAAGAAGAGTCGAGTCCATTTCTTTAGGTACTTTTTTATTTGTTTCTTAAAAGGGAAAAAACGGTATATCTATGTATCAGTCACTGTAAAGGGAACAATTATGTTGTAATTAACCTTTAGAGTTTAAAAGAGCTTAATGATGGCTGGTGATGAACAGAGGAAGATGGGGTGATAGCAGGGTTGGAGTAAATGAGTGCTGTTAGAGTAAATGAGTGCTGTACAAAGGGAGGTTTCAAAGTGCTCTACGCAAAGCAGGCCAACTTCAGGGCTGTTTTTATCTGCTAGAAAGAAAGATTTTGTTTTCTGATCGATTATTTTGGGAGCTCACCATTCTTGTGACAAGAACACCTTTTTGTTTGGTGACATCATTATTTCTCTTTTCTATGGATTATGGAGATGAATACAAAGATGTATCATGTCAGAGCATCTGCTGCCGTGTGTGTGCGAGGTGTGCTGAAAGAACCTTTTTCTAATGCTGTGAACCAATCTTGGGGGGCATATTTAGAACCACTGTGGCAACACAATCTGTGGGACAGGACTCGTGGATCTCTGATCCTTTAAAGTTGTGTATGGTCTACTACAGGCCCTGGCTGGTGTGTTTCAGACCCCTTGTTGAGTTGCACTGTTGATACCAAGGAGAATTAGGGCGCTCAGCACAGCGGTGCTTGCTGTCCATTTACCAAGAACCCAGGCCCCTGAACACAGGGCTTCCTGCAAGCTTGGAGAAGTCGGATTTTTGCAAAAGAGGACATAAAACCAAACCAAAGTTTTGGAATTAATGTAGCAGGGCAAAGCACAGGAAACTTCCTACAAAGAGCCAGCATGTTTTCTGTCTTCCCTAGACAGCTCTAGGGGATGGTATTGTGAAAATGGAATGAGACATTGTGGGGGGAAAGGGAGAATGTGAGGGCTGAGGGAAAATATAACAACAGGTCTAAGGAAGGAATAAAATGATGAACAGGAAGGGAGGAGGTTGGATTGAGAGGCTGAGAAAATATTATTAAGATATCCTCTTGACTTAGAGATCTATACTTTTACAAGCTATTTGTACACCAGTGTCCCTGAGCTAAAATTCCTATCTATATCTTCCCAATATTTTTCCTGTGAAGCTGCATTGTGTTGGTTTCATCCGGGATAGAGTTCATTTTCTTCGTAGTAGCTGGTGCAGTGCTGTGTTTTGGATTTAGTATGAGAATAATGTGGGTGACACACCAATGTTTTGGTCATGGCTGGGGTTAAACCGCAAGACACATATTAAAGAAGGAAAAAACAAGTGTCATCTCCAGCATCAACCAGAGTGAAAGATTAAAACCTTTCCCCCTCTCTTCTCCCGCCTCTGCCAGTGAAAAATCAGGATGAGGTTTTTATCTGTTATTTTTCAACGCAATATTGGAAAGCAATTGCCTTACCATTTGTGGCATACCAGCATGAACGTGGAACACTGAGAATTAGCCAGACTTCTTTGATACAGCAATTACTGTTTGTCATAGAGCTTCTGCACTAGAATATAGAAAATTAAGCAGATCTGTTATTTTTTTTCCCCCCCCAAAACTACCGTAATGAAACATTGTAGTGGCGGCAACAAATCACAAACGGCAATTTGCACTCACTAGGCAGCCAATTAAAATTCCATGTAAAAGCATTGGCAAGATAATATTTCCTGTCTAATATTATGGATTTTGCCTTAACTTCTCTTGTTATGGGCACTTTAAAGTGCTAATGCACTTATCTTTCTAACATTTATTTGCCTGGTTGCCAATAGATTAATTTGGAGAATGGCAACGTTCTACATTCTCTCACCAAGTTTCTGCAGTATGTTGAAAACCTCTGATTTATGTACTCTCTAATAGATAGATAAAATACTCTTCAGTCTGATAAATATTCCACAGAAATGATTCCATAATACTTTTAAAATTATTAATTCTTCATCATTAACTTTTCAGTTTTTAATTTGATTTTTAAAAAAAGCCCGCCTAGAATTTGCATGGTTTTGCAAACCACTAATGAAAAAAAAAAATATACAAAAAGAAAGCCTTATTATTACCTCTACAATATATTTGGGATCAACCTGTCCTTCACTTTTATTAACACTTCTCAAAAGTCATCAACAGGGAAACATCTTTGTTGTTCTTTACTTCTTCAAAGGGACCCTCTCCTCAAATCCATTTGATAGAGTAAAATTGGCCTCTTTCTTTTAAATGACTCCTCCAGAGAAAATAATTGCATTTTCTTATAAATGGAGAATTCTGTCCTGCTTTTAATTATGGGAAAAAAAAAAAAAAAAAAAAAAACCACCTTACCATGTGTCAAGTTTTGTTCCACGTTTCTTTTGAGACAAAGCACTGATGAGAGAACTGTCACTGACACTCCATGAGAAGCTCACTGGAGAACAGATGCTGTTGCACTGGGCTTTGTCAAGCACCAGCTCCACGTGTGGAATTCTCCAAGGAGCAAAAATCATTCATACTTGAGCGACTTCTAAATACAAAGTATGGTGTGACCATGTTGGCACCAAAGTAGTTCCTGAAAAGTCTTTGGGAAAAGTTTTCTCCATGTGGCACTACTCAGGAATAAAATTCTGTGGGGTAGCTGGTGCTTGAAATAATGACATCAGACACATTTTTGTGCAAAGGCATGGAATATAAACAACTGTCAAGTTCTGAGAGGGCAACTGCGTGGGGAATGATCTCCCTACAGGTATGTGACAGGACAAAGTGACTCTGGAAACCTTTGCCAAAGATGCCTCTTCTCTCTAATTGTCACTTCATATAACTGGCTCTTCAAGCTTAGAGAGCAGGAGACTGACAGAATTATGGGAGCATTATTTTGGAGTGCGTGATTCAGACAGGGGAAGTTAATGTCTGCTGCTAGGCTTAATAGGCCTGTGAGAAGCCACAGGTTTTCTAGGAGCTCTGACAAGCTTTGAAACAACTGGGGAAAAAAAATCCCGCTTAAGTGCAAAGCTTAGTCAACAGTTCTTCTGTTTGGAGACAGGCCCAGAAAAATTCCTGGCTCTTTGCACTGCGTCTGCACTGGTTTTTTGCAGCAGTTTCTGTGTTTTCTTCAGCTATAGACTCGTAAGTCCAGCCAGAGCACCCCAGAACAGGAGTCCAGAGTTTCAGAAAAGCACTGTTCAGAAAAATAATGAGGCTTTGACTTTCCTATGTGTGTCTGACAGAGGTTTCGGTACATCCTTATGTTTTCAGCTCAGTAGGTTTCTGAGTTTGTAACCCTTGGTCTTGAAAAATGAATCAGTCAGGAGCAGCAAATGTTTCACTCCATGCCTGCTTTGTGTATGTCTTGTCTGATATTGTGTCAAGGCTATTTTGTCATATAACAAAAATCTTGTGGCTTAATACTTGATTTAAGCATTAAAAAATGTAGGATTTAAAAAAATAGTAGCAATTAAAGAATATGTATATTTTTTTTCCTTAAAAGAAGACCTAAACTTTCAGAGAATCTCTAAATGTTCACGTATAAAATGTAGCAACTTGAGAAACTGAAAGCTGCGTGTGGCTAATGCTTAGTATTTCAAGAGACAGTAGTACTGGCGAAGAATTATGGACGACAGTCTCTGAAATAAATACCCTAAGCATGGCTTACTGGATCTGGGAGGGAAGGCAAGCTTTAGGATACCCTAACAAGCACTGCAAGGAAATGATCTGATGGAAATGCAAGGGCCAGTGGAAATGGATCTCAACCACTGCAGGAGCTGATCCAACACAAAAGTTTAGCCTGTAATTTATGAGGGATATTTGTGTGGCATTTTCACAAATCCTGTTTTTTCCTTAAACTTTCTCTTTGTGTCCTTGATCCCTCTTTTTAGCAGCATCTTGACATTTTTTGAAACACAGTTGATTCCACTGGACAAAAATACCATATCTTTCTTCACCTCTGCTTTCTTCCATCTCCTAATTCTCTGAATGTCACTTCTGTCTCTGCCTCTGTTTGCTCTCTCCACTTTCATCATTCCTGACCTCCCTTGCTGAATCTCCTCCTCTCAGAGTTCCATGCAATCCCCTGGAGATCCTTCTGGTCATAGGAGGTGCTCAGGAAGGCTGCCAAAGCAGAACAGAGTTGTTCCATCGCAGGAATGTTCTTAGGCTTCCTTTGAAACAAGCTATAAAGGTGGGGTAAATCTCTGCAGGTCATCACGATCTCTTTGCTTCCCCAAGTGCTGTGAGCTGGCAGAGGAGTGACGCTGCCCCTTGTCAGCTTTTGCACTTCCTTGTGTGTCTTGTTATGCTTCTTGTTTTGCTTTTCATTTCCCCCTATGCAAGTGATGACATGATTAAATAACCCTTTGTTTTTGTTCGTTTCAAGAACGCCATTGCTACCCTTTCCATATACAATTAGAAGAACAGAAACACAATCCTAAAGTTTTTAATACCAAAAACCGAATAAAGACCAAATTTTATTGTTATTTTTAAGTACTGTGACTTTTCACCCAGTTGTGATATAGGCTAGAGTAAACTTCTTTTAAAAATAATAAGAAAAGGTCATATGAAGGGAGAAGAAATGTCTGCTCAACTTTTATGAAAAACTGCTAATAAACCCCTGAAATAATAGCTGCAACCCTTTGCTAATCCTGATTGCCGTTCCACCCTATTGATACGGAAACACCATGCTAAACTAGAATATCTGTGACTTTAGTCTTTGAATTCTTTAAAACAGGAATTTGACCGATGTGTAAGGACACCTGTGTCCAGGAGTCCTTCCTTCTTAATTTTCCACTAGATCTGGCAGTCTGTATTTGAGGCAGTAGTTCTGGAAGTTTTAAGGAGTAAGGCTGGCACACAGAATCTATTTCCTCTGTGTGATCTCAGGAAATGATGTACTGGCTGAAGAGAAGTCGTGCTGCAGAAGCTTCAAGGTGTTTAAGCCTCTGGCTTACGCACTGTGATTTAGCAGGACAGCACAGGGAACACGTCACTGATCAAGGAGAAACACCACCAGGTCCCTGTTAGTGTTCTTCAAGTAAAAGGAAGGAAAGAAAAGCTCAGACAAAAAGAAATAAAGTAATGGAGAAAAAGAAAAATGTATTAGATAGGAGCTGTAATGGACAGAAGGTTCAAGCAGTCAAATAGCAAGAAACCACTAAAATCAATTAATAAGAGACCATTAACACACCAGCTAATGAAACTGAGATCAAGAGTGTGGTCCAATAATTAAACTGTAGTTTTCCTTGTGCTAATTTTAAAAGTTAAATGATTGCTCAAAACCATGAATGATTCTTGGATAAAAATGGAAAAGTCGAGATAACTTCCACAGCTAATGACACCCGTTGACAAAGCATCAGAGAGAAAAAACGGATGAGAGGAAGCTTGCAAATGTTTATAGAAGCTACATTTCCAGTCTACCACTGTCAGGAGTAGTAAAAACAGCTGTGTGAATCTTCCAGTACCTGACAGACTTAGGAAATGGCTACTAAATCTGTGACAGGAGTTGTTTCCCCTTAAAGCTGGGTTAATCTTGACTCCTAGTTTATGATTACTCTATTGCAATACTGTAAAGGGAGCAATGTGTAAAGATATATAACAGACGTTGAAAGAGCTTCTTTCTCTGATAGTTCAGAAATGCTTTCTGCTTGCAGTGAGGAATGCAGCTCCTACAGTTTAATGTATTTTCTGGCTACAATATGTGAGCGTTTGGGCAGGGCCTGAAGGGATTGTGATGCTCGTCAAGTCCTCTGCAGGCTCCCACACACAGCACATTCGCCAGCTCTGTCCTGCTCCCAGGTGAGACAAATCCCAAATATTCATCCTCCTTTCACACTCCTGACTGCCTTGGAAAGGCAGCTGCTTGGGTGAGAAGGCATCCATGACTTCATCTGGCCAGGCTCACAGTTCTGACAGCTGGGAGATCAGAACAAGGGACAATGCCAGCCACTATCCCTGCCTGACTCTTTCAGTGTCACCTTCACGGGTAATAAAGGTGAATTCCAGCTTGGGTCAAAGTTTGAAAACTCTGGCTGTCTCAAAGACTTCCCCCCCCACCTTTTTCTCTAAGTCGTGCCAACTGTTGTTTCTATGGCAATAGAAATGAAAATCTATTGGCAGCTTGTAGGCAGGCAGCAGATGACAGCTCTCAGTACCAGATTTCAGCAGTTGACTTTCAAATAACAGTTCTAAGAACCCACTGCAATAACAAGCACGAAGATTTTACTACAATATTGGCTCCTCGTGTCTGTATTACTTTAAAACAGACATAAACCAGATAAAATTATTACTTAGGGGAGTGTTTATACCTCTCCATTGTCAACTGCTTACTTGTGCTTTTTGCCTTCAGCCCTGCCGTGTGGGTAGATGTAATTGTACACTTTCTTTGCAATACATATATGATAGTGCAATTTTTGATGATCAAAGAAGCTATTTGGTGCCTCTAAAAGGGAGATAGTTTAGGTAAAGAAACTTGCAGAAATGCTGAAACACTCCAGGATGTGGAAGAGAAGAACCTCACAGAACTTCGGTAAAGAATTTAGGATGTCTTTTCTTGGGACCCTTCCTTTCAAATGTAAAGGAAGATTCCAAGAAAGAAACCTAGGAAGAGAGAAGAGGTAATTTGGGGATTCTCTGAAGAGCTTCCCAGGAAGGAGCACGGCAGTAAAGCTCTGTTAAAGAACAGATTTTCACTCTGTGAGTGTTTCAGGAAAACTGAATGAACACCTGTTTGTATATTTTACGAATTTTCATTTATATATAGCTTGTATGTTTTGCATATGATTTTGCTAGTGACATTCACCTTTTGAAGAGTGAAAACAAATTAAATTGCATTGTGAAAACAATTTAAATTGATTTCAGTGATGCCAATATTTCACAAGCCTTGTGGAAGCCCCATGCACATGGGGAAATTTCTAAGCTGTTTTCTTTCCCATCATTCTGTCATGAATGTCTCCAAAAAGGTCAGTCCATTAAATCACTTCTCATAAGAGGCATTAAAAGCTCTGATTTGTTAATCCTAAACTCTTCTCCTCATCTCCAGGACTAAAGAAATTATAGGTGATGCAGTTCCTGAAAAAACACAGACCAGAAGTCAGTGACTTGATGTTGCTTGAATAACTGTAAATGAATTCTGCTATGAATAATTGTAAATGTTTTGGAGAAAACAACAAAACAAAAGATTTCTCAACAAGGACTAAAAAGGAAAAAAGGGTGACTGTCACTGGTTCGGTGGTGCATTAAGATATTTTATTTTCTCTGGGTGACACTATTTTCTGTGGACTGTTAAAAACTCCTGTACAGCCCAATTTTCTTGATTAAGCAGTTTGAGGATTTAATATGTGACAACATGATGTCATGCTGCTTCTCTTGGAAAAAAGCTTTCCCGATTGTCTTCCTGGCCTGATTGTCCCAAGTGTCTTATTTAGAAAAGAAACCTAGGGTTGGGAGGATTCTGTGAGATTCTAGCTATAACTTTATCTGGTTCTGTATACTGCATCTAACCTCTTCAGTTAGTCCCAAAACATCCAAGATTAACAGAGGAAAGACATTTCCACGAGTGCTTCAGCAGAGGGAAGATAAAGATGCCATTTCTGTGTGGCAAAATGCATATTCCAAAGGCATAAAAACAATTACAGAATTGTTTACTGATGGGAACCTTCCCTTCCTTCCAGTTCTCCTGTTGGGCCAGTCTTCACCAGAACATTCCATATCTTAAGCTAAATATTGATTATTATGAGGTTAAAACAGGGAACTGGAACAACTCTTATGAATTTGATCTTCAGACAAAGAGACTTTAAGTGTTAGACCCTGTTTTTAGCCTTGCGCATGACCACAGGTGTTCCTCAAGACTCTTTTTTTGTTCCAGGCTTTAGTGGATTCAGCTCTCTGAGGAATACTTTGCTCAGGACAGCTCCATTGCCTGAATGATGATTCACTGGAATTAGATTGCAGAGAAAGGAGGTCTTTTCCATATAAATAGAATTTTTTTGTTATAGATGTCAATGCCTGTCATGGGAACCATTCCCCACAAAGGCCTTAAAGATGTAAAGCTCTGGGAGACGCTGCTGACTGCACCTCAAGCAAGAGATAGCCAGGTTTATTATCTATGAAGTTTTTGCTGAACTTTCATCTTCGTCCATGTTCAGTGCCAGGGACATCATGTGGGGAAGTCTTTGATCCCATAAAATTGCTTGCCAGTTTCTTCAAAGGTAGAGGATATATTTTGTTGTCTGCATTTCTAAGAACTTCGCACAGTAACACACACGGTTCATGATGAGTTCGTTAACTCCTGACACTTTCAGATGAGTGCGCAGAAACCTGTTCTTTGAAGAACCTAACAATTAAAATCCCCTTGATTTACTGCAGTAATGACAACTGAAAATCTGAAATAGTTCTAATTGAATACTGAAAGGTAGTATTAAACAACCCAAATACAGCCCTGCTGAGCAGGTAGGGATGGTGTTGGGAGACTTTATCTAAAGCAGGACTATGTAGTAAAAAATTATCGCTTCTGAGGCCTGTGTTAAAGGGAAATTGAGAGATGTTATGAACTGCTCCCAGTAATCTGGGGGAGTAGAGATATTGAAGTGAATAATTGTGGTATGCTAAACTTATGCTAATTTGTTAATGCCCAATATGCCTGATTAGAGCATCAGTAGGTTTCTATGAAATGGAAATGAAGAGAGGGGAAAAAAATATATATTTCAATAATGAAGCTTGTTGAAACCACACAAATATTCACTCATCACTCATCAGTCATTTGTGTTGCAGTTGTGGCCACAGTGAATAAATACTAAAGCATAAAAGTTTCTATGCCCAACTGATGCCCTCCTGAGCTACACTTCCTCTTGTATCCAGATCCAGCCTTTTACCCTGAATCGTGATTCCTTATTTACAGATGTCATCGTTTTATTTTCTGCTTTTGTCCAATGAGGCACTAAAGTGATCTATATATATGAGAGGCCCAATCTCAAAGTATTTTTGTAAAAGGGTATCTAAAATTCTCGTATCTTTGGACATAGAGTTTCTCAGAGTGACTTAAGTGCTACAGTTTAAATTCCCTGTCTCCCTGTAATGTCAAAAAGACATAAAAGCAGGAGAGATAACACTTCATGGACTTGGTGGTGGACATGTAAGGAAATGTTTTTCCTAAGAATCCAAATTTTTATGCTCTTTTGTGCTGAAGTACTTTGCCTCCAACTAATCTGCCAGAGCAGAAAAGCTCTCAACATGACATTTCTTTCTTAATGTTGAGCATCTTTATAAAACAAGATGGTTCTTTGTGAGCAAGTAGCTAAAACCTTTAATATGCTGAAGCTCTTTACAGACAAGATGGTGGCACTGTATGAAAAACTATCTACTTTTATATTAATATTAAACTCTGTTTAACTGATATATCCCATTTAGCGCTTTTAGGGTATTTGATTCTATTTTTTTTTTGCTGTTGGTTTGGCTTTGGGGGTTTTTTGAATTTGTAATGAGAGTCAATCTATTAATATTTTGGAAAAATTGGGACATATTGAGAGAACACAGAAAGGCTGCAGTGTAAATAAGAATATTTAAATGTGGACAGCAAAAATAGAAAGCGGAAGATAAAGCAGTGTGAGAAAAGCAAAGGCGTGAGTCTGGGTCTGTTGGCGTTAATTTCCACAGGCCAGCCAGTCAGCTGACATGTGAGAGTTTATATTAGAGAAGAACAGCCCCAGAGTTCAGTCATTTTATTACCTCTGTAATGATCTGAATTGTAACTCTCTGCTGAGATTCAGTTTAATTCTCAGCATTTAATGGCCCTTTGAATTAAATCACGATACAGGAAAATGTTTGCCCACCTAGGCATCTCTCTGTATGTATATGTGTCTTTACTCTCTTTTCCTTTCTTAGGATGTTCTAATAGTTAAAGAAAAAATTGAAAGCCATGAAAATTATGTGAAATAGCAAGTTTTAATGTTGTGCATCAGGGCTTTTAGGAAACGAAATAGATATAATATGTATTTAAAGCATAAATCTGACTTTTTAATGTATTTAGTGCTGTTGCACAGAGAAGAAAACCTGCAGCGTATCAAAACTCAGTTGTGAAACTCCAATTCTATAGCAGGCATCAAGAAACTAATTTGTTTTATACAAAATGTACAGAATTGCACCAAACTATGATTTTGAGAGCTATTCAGAGATATTCTAGTGAGGTAGTGCAGGGATACAGAATACTTTCATTTCAGGCTGAATTAAGGAATCCTGTTTATTACTCCAATCCCCAATTTCACACACCATCATGAAAACACTGATTCCTACAAAAATCCACCAAATCTTTTTTTTCTTTTCTGGTAGCCTTCAGAGTGGTGGTATACCAGAGTTGCTATGAGTCGGTGAAAGAAATTATTTCTAACAAGAAGGGAAATATTTTTATGACACAAAAATGCCAATTTCTGAACAAGTAGCCACTTTAATAGTAGATTTTAATGAAAGAGTGAAAATAGATATTAAATGTACCTATAACTCCACTTAATGTACTCTAACTTCTACATCTCATGGAAGATCTATAATGATTAAAAAGTACAATTCTATTCCAAATTCCTCCCACTTAGGGAAGTTCTGCATAATAACAATGAGAGCATTTTCATTACTCCACTCACAAGGTATTGTCATTCCGAAGCAAAGCAGAGATGTGCATTTCCATGCACTTATAAAAGTAGGGGTTAAGCTTTGCAGTAGATTTTAGCACCAGCTTCTTCTACCGAGAAAATCCAGGACCTTGCCACCAATGCAATTCTTGGTGTTTACAAAAATATTCCTTATTTCTTCCTTTAAGGAAAGATAGGAAGCTGCCTCTTAGGTTTTCAATATTGGAGGCTGCTGCATTTTGCTTCCAGCCTGGCTTGGAGACTGTGAAGTTGGTCATTAGCGGGCTCAGGATGAGCTTTTCAGCTAAAGATACTGAATTGGAAAAAAACGAGTGTAGTTCTGCTCTGCCCTGCTCTGCTGCAAGTTCTCTGTCAGCCTCATTATCAGGTAGCATCTTGGGGAAGAAGCACTTTTCTGGGAGCTAATAAAGAGAGACTTTGGTGACATTCAATCCTCTTAGCTGGTGTCAGTAGCAAGAGAAGCAAAAGAATTGGGGTCCTGAAAATTATAACAAGGGGAAAAAACCTGATAATTTACTTATGGGACCTCCAGTATGACTCCAGTCCACAGAGAGGCTGAGAAATGTCTACCTACAACTCAGTTTATTTTGATGTCTCTTTTCCAACAAAGTTTTCTTCTAAAATGCTTCAAAATGAAGCAGATGTAAATTTATATTGAACATATTCTATAGTTCCAATGTTTTCACTACTTCTGGACTTTTATTCAGTAGGTCTTAAATGAAAATCTTAAAATCTGATGAATAAAAAGATTTTTGGTTTTTTTTCTTTTTTCCCTGTGATAATGGGCTTCATCCACTGCTGGTTCCAGAGGCTGTTAGGAACCCCAAGCACACTCTCTAAGGAAATTTTTAATGAGTTATTTAACGGACACCATTAACTAGCTGTAACAATGTAAGAACACCAACAGATTTAGGACCTTAAGATGATTATGAAGCCTTTGCATGCGCAGCTACACAAAGAAAATAAAATGACAGATAAATAAGACAACTTTGGGCAAGAAATTCATTCAAAGTTCCAAGAAAATTCCATGTAGAACCTATTGACTGTAAAGTTTCAGTTCTTGTGTAATTTCTCACATTATTTTTCTTAGAGAAGAATGCGGACATTTTCAAAGACTGTATCTGCACTATGGCGAGAATGCCATTTATTGCTTCTCTAATATCTTTTCTCTGTAATGATGCTTAGGAACATTTTGAAGATTACAAACTGTCTTTCCTAGAATGAAGCCTGAAACTCCACCTGAGAGTGATGTCCCAGGTCAGAAGTGCAGTAAACTGTTACCAGTGCTTCTGGGACTGCACTGAAAGAAAGCTTTGGGTAATGATGAATTATATTCTTTGTTATAAGAATTATATTATATGAGGGATTGTTATACTCTCCAGAAAAAAAACCTATTTCTTGATTTTTAATTAAGCTACAAGAAAAGCAGTGTAAGTCTGTGCTGCCCCGAACGAGGCTCATACACAGGCATTTAAACCACTCAGTCTAACTTTTGAAGGTGTAATTCAGGTTTGTGTTCTTTTTGTATTTGCAATCAGAAGGTTGAACAGATGTGGAAGGCTTAGTCTAAAATGAAGTGTTTAATAATCTTTGTTTTCAAGGTATTGCTCACCTGTAGAAAAGAATACATCTTCTGATTCAGAGATTTGTTCTATTTAAATACATTAAAGGTGTAAAGGATTGTAAAGGATGTATTTTGGAGGCATGTGAATGTTCCACTGAAAATGCCACTTAAGATTATTCTTATAATAATGAATTTGATTTCTACTGGTTAATTCTGACACAACAATTCAGAAACAATGGCAAAGGATTTTCATAGTTCTTACAGTTAGATCACAGAGGTATTCAAGGCAAATCAAGCCCATGTTCTCAATAATACGCTATTTTTTCCTCAAGATATCCCACAAAACTGCTTTTTCTACAATTGCACTGCTGCAGCTGCAGTTCTAAATACGCCTAAGATTGCTGAGCATTCATGGTGAATCATACAAATACGATAGGTAAAAGAAAACAGAAGTGACATTTTCTCAGGGACTTGTTTTGGGATGTGAAATAATGGAAGCAGTTATTTCAGTTGTGAAGTGAGGAGAACATATTGGTAGTTATTGCTGAAACTTCAAAGGAATTAGGTTGTATCCAATGAATAAGTGTTTTTTATCAACCTGTTTGCTGATAGAATGTAAATGTAATTTGTCTTTTCCTTAGTTTATTACCAAAGGCTGCCCACACGTTCCCCATTGCCCTCCCACGATTTGTTTTCAACTGGTTCTTGATTATTTTTCCTTCAAAAGATGCTATACTTGATGTTTTGCCCAAGTATTGTGTACAGATTGAATTGCAGGGTGGAATCATATATTCTGCATATGCCGTGGAAATGTGACATTTTCTTTAAAACAGAAAAGTGTTACACTTCATGTGTCATTAACACCGTCCATAGACTAAAGTCTGTAAGAACCAGAAATGCCAGAAACAGAAGGCTGCAGTCTTTGCACGCAATATAAATGCAAATTTTCCTCCTGAAGTTTTATGAATATATGTTCACGTGCATTGAAGCACCTTCTCTTTAAGGTCAGCACCAAATAACTGGCATGTAATAAATAACAGGAGGTCACTAATCTTACCTCAAAACACTTGAAAATAATGAGCACAGTGTTAGTTATGGGAAGTTTTGAGCCAGAAGCAACTCTTAGTGCTAATTGAGAAGTCTGGCTGGTGAGGAAAAGCTATTGTGGTTAATATAACCCCAGGCCGAGTTTTCTAATTGCAGGGAGTGAAAGCATCTTGCCACTGCCAAAACCTCCCTTTTAAAGATCCTCACAGTGCCCATTTATATTCTCTTGAATCTTTCCTCAGCTGGGCAATAGTAAACTTAGATTTTAATTGTCCTGACTTAAGGAGCAAGGAAGAAACGTCACTGGCTGAAAATTACTCTGAATTCTACCTACGTACTCATGGCTGCCAGGACTCTTGAATATGTTCACCAAGCAGTCTCTGCTTGTTAAAATACCTTGTGTTCAAATAATCTCTTCTCCTTGTTCATCGATATTCCCCCCAGCTTCTCACTACTTCAGTGTGGTGTGTGCATGCTGTCCTAATGGGGACTGGATTCTGCTGCTTTATTCGCTCTGAGCAATCCCTAGAAATAAAATAGAACCGAGGTAATGAACTCTCACAAGGTCTTATCCTGAAGCTGAAGAATAGAGGTTGACTGGCACAGTAGCTTGAAACATTTTAACAAAACCCTTGAATTGCCCAGCAGCATTAGGGGCGTGTCTAATCCTCTTAAGGCAGGAGCAGCCATTTTCCTGCCATGGAGTTGGAACTTCTAGATGGACACTAAGTATAATCACAAATGTATAAAACCAGATACAAGTCAAAATTCATTCAGGATTTTGTCTCAGATAAAGAGACAAGGAAAAAAGGGGGGAAAAAAAAATTGCGAAAAAAAATTAACTAAGAAAACAATGGTGTCCTTCCCAATCAGTGATATTTAGCAGCAGAAGAAGGAATGAGAAGTTTCTGCAGCATTAATCATGTTTTTTCCTCTCAAGGGAGCTCCTCATTCAAGGGTTGACCCCTTGTCTGGCATTGTATGAAGCATGATTTTGTTAATTAAATACCAGCCTCTTGAATGTGCTGGGCCCTTCAAATTAGCCTGTTAGCAGTTTAACACAATTAGATGAATTAAAACCAAAATTTCTGCTTAAATTAAGACAGTATTTGATCCTCCTTGATGAGCCTTTTTTTTTTTTCTTTTTTTTTTTTTTTTTTTTTTTTTTTTTTTTTTGTAAATACCCATTTCCCAGCTGTTTCAAAATAATGTGTTCTCTTGATATTTCAAAGGCTGTCCTGGCTTCTCTGGCCAAATTCTGCCATTCTAACTCATGGTGAGTAATCCTTCCCTGCCTGGACTAAATCCCTTCAACCAAAGTGAGCTGTTCATCTTGAGCCAAGCGTTGCTCTGTGGAGTTGAAGTGACAGAACGGAATCCTTGCTGGAATTTTACTGTACAGATATTCGCAACGTGGAGTTCTGGTGGGTGAGGTTGTTAAGTTATTTTTTACATTTTTGTTTAACAAGACTTCCTGCAGAAATAAGGACCTAAAGCACCCCTAGCAGCGAGCACTCATTATTAGTGGAAGTCCTTTCCAAGAGAGAATATGGATATTAAGAAAGCTAATGTTGAAAAAGGCAAGGAGTTTTTGTTCTAATTTTGTCTTAAAAAAACTCCCAATCAAAATAAAACCCTAAATAACCCCTCAGATGTGATAGGTTAATGTTGCTCTGTCACCCTGCTACCTGAATTGTTTGGATGCGTAGGCAGGGCGTGGGGAGGAGTGGGTGGCTTCATGTGATGTAACTCAAGGAAATATTCTTTGAAGAGGCTTTGAATATGCAGTGAGTAGCATTTAAAAACTGACAGATTTTGCACAGCCGTACTTGGCAGCTCGAGTGTGATAAGTAAGCTGGCTATGATTTGAAAAGAGGCTTTTTTTTTTTTTTTTGACTGAATTTCTGTCAATACAGACACCGCCATTTTAGCCATACCCACTGAAAGCACTCTTCTTTAAAAATGCGTAAGTTTATAAAATTAAAGTCTTCTAAAATCCTGTGGTTGCTTGCATGAGAATTGATGAAAAGGGCTTTCAGCTGGTAACTAAGCCTAGAAGAAAAGCATGGGTGCTGAGGGACGGTTATGAGACAAGGAACATCCTCACACCTTTTAACAGTAGCCTTTGCACAAGTCCTGCAGAACATTCCAAGCTGGATCTGGCTGTGTCTGGATGAGTGCAGTCACCAAATCAAGTTCATGTTTTGGTGTGCAAGGTAAAGCTAAGCTGCGGCACTCTCCACTCTTCGTTGTGCATTTGTGTTCTAAACATGATGCGCTAAAATCACCGTGACGTGGGGTTGCAACTTTAAATTTTGTGTTAAGTCTTCTATTCCTCTGATTAATCAAAGGTTACGTCATAATTAGTCAAATTTTATTCTTATAATGTATAAATCTATATAATAGATAGTAAGAAATAATGCTGTTAAACAGAGAGGCTTAAAGCTGGCTTTGAGACGCAGAACAGATTTGGCTGATGTCCTGTGGGTCGATGTTGAAGGTTTTTTCTTATTCCCAGGTTTATGCGTGGATTTAATTTTTTTCCAGAGAAGACTTTCAGAACACCCTCTGAAATTTGACTTCCCTTTTTAGGCCACTATTTTCACTCCTTTTCAAGTCATCTGCAATTTGATTTTCCTATGGCACCCTCTACACACAGTGTAACCTCTTCGAGGTGCAGCTGATCTCAGAGTGCCTCATTCAGTCATGGTAACAGCACTTTATTGTAAAATACTTTTGTCATCAGCTGTAGAAACATCTCAGTGGAAAATGCCACACCAACCAGTGACAGTGATGGGTGAACAAAGCACAGACAAATCTATAACAAGAGCTTCCTGTACAGCAAGCATTAAAATAATTTCTTAGATGAGAAATGATTGGTAAATATCCATCCCCTATTGATATATGATGCAGCTGTACTGTAAGAAAAAATGGTCAGCTTTGCTTACAGTGAGTAGGAGAGACATCCTTAAAATAATTGGACAAATATGCTGATGTGTGCTTCAAAAAGTCCCACAACCCTGGGTAATTTGCTAATCTAAAAAATAACCAGCATAGCACAAGTTAAGGTAAATAAATAATGATATTAATGTCATCTTTTTAGAAGTTAACTCTGAAGAAATTAATGAGATAAAAAGTTAGAATATATAATAATAATAATTTTATTATTCTGTGAATATTCCATGAACAGAAATCAATAAAAGTTGATATAATACATAGAACAAGTATAGTAAATAGAAAATATGAATTATGCATTTGTCTCAAGGGTTTTCTGATGCCTTGATTTGAATTTTAAGTATGCAGTGAGACTAATAAACATCAAAGGATATACATATATAGAAATGCTCCTGCTGTATTTTGTGCCAGGTATATTTTCTTCTGTGAATTATCTCTGATACACCACCAGGAAAGCATCACTGAGAGGTAAAATAATTTGCATGAGACAACAGAACAGAAAAGATCAAAGTGTGGAAGGAAATCTGTATCTATTTTTTTTTTTCCTTCTCCTTTTCTAAACACTTGATACATTTCTGCTTGTTCCAGGCCGGCCACAAATTGCGAGCACTTTTAATATTAAAATGAGCAGCTCTGATAAACTGCTAAGGAGCACTGGGAGCTGCCATGGCATCTTAGAGTTTTATTAAGAGTTTAGAATTCTGGTAAAATATGAAAACAAAACAATAATGGCGTTGTAGCTAAGATACGCATTTCCCACTGATGCTGACGGAGTCAGCAAATTAGATACAGAGAATAAAGAGTATTATAGGAATATACTGCAGGATAATCTAAATTCATGGCTGTTACCTGTTGCATTTGTGTATCAACAATGGAAACCTGCACCAGCTGAATGATGCTTTTCCTTTGCAATGCCTTGGGAAAGAATTCCTTTAATCATTCTCATGGCAGCATGCATGAACCATGAATTATTGTGCTTATCTTGTCCTGGGTTTAGTGAAACTAAGGTAGAAAATCAGAAGAACACAAGCTTTTCGTGCCAGCAGAGCAGTTCCAAACTGCTGTGTTCCTGATGGGCACACCTGACTGCCTGCATCCACACCCTCGCTGAGGAACAGCAGGGAACAGGACGGTGACAGCAAAGAAATTCAATTCAAACATGAATTTTCACTTGAGTCAGGTGTGTCTAGACAGCTGTTCTGGTCCTTTTTCGCACTGCTGACCAATGCTTTAAATCTTTACACACCAAACCCGCCTGGGAGTTGCCTTGTCTTTGGGATGACATGAGAATATCAGGGCTGTTGTGGGGAATATCTGGAAAGCTGCTACTCCCTGTTTTACCTCGGAAGCTCCAGGCAAGGAACAGCGAAGCAGGAGTTTCTGTAATGTGCAACACCAGACTGCTTGTGAAGGGACATCCTCCCTGTGTCAGTCACCCTTAAAGGGGTTTTGAGGGAAGACAGCTCAAGGTTTTGAACCTACAACAGCTCCATTTGCTTCCAACCTCTTCTCCTTCCCAATTTTGGGTGGTTTTGCACCTTACTACCCACAGGCTTTTCATGGAAGGGCCATCCGCTGACTTTGTATACACAAGCAAAGCCTTGTATTGGTTACATTTAAAAAGAGAAGTTAAGAATTAGAGAGAACACTCCAAAGATTGATATCTAGATGGTCAAAGTAGCAATCTCAAAACAAAAAAAAAAAAAAAAAAAAAATCAGATTTTCATTTTTAACATGTGAGTATTTTAAAGGCAATTTCCTAATTATAAGAAGCCAAATTTCTAATTCTGAAGTCTTCAGGACTGACAGTCCATCATACCAATTTTATTATTAAATCATCTTGCTGGGTCATCCCATCTGTGGCAGCTATTTGTGTGTATTTCCAGGAAGATTAAGGATTTTGTAATTAATTCAATTTCATTCTCTTTTTTAAAAAAATTATTTCTAATTTTTAAAAATTTACCCACATTTTTCATCCAGGCAAACAGGAATTCACATCTGTTCGTATTGGAACAATCAGAAAACTCAGGAAGTTTGCACGTAAGTGGCTGGTTCTTTTATCGCCCCACAATCCCTGTACAAATGTGGAAAATAACTTTTATGCAGTGATCTTTATTTTGCTTTTTTTTATGGCATAGATTTCAAAAGCTGAAAAACTGAGACCAAAACCAATGGCTAAACCCATATATTAGAGCAACCAGAACCCACTGTTATTCAGCCATTCTGTTCACCAAATTTCTTGTTCTTAACTCAGGTAAATACCTACAGTACATCTGGCATTAGGTTTCCCTTCCTTTCTTTCTGAAAATTTCCTTTATTTTTATGACCACCACCTGGCTTTTCCCCCCTCTCTCTTTCCCGTTTTTGGGAAGGTGGTTATGTGCTTTTACCCGCTTTACGATTCTTTGTCTGATTCTCTCCACCTCCTTTTTTTTTTTTTTTTTTTTTTATCCCTCCAGCAGATGTTTCTCTCCTATGCCCAAGTTCTGGTTGCTTCTCCTTTCCATTTTACATTTGTTTTCTCTCTCTCCTGCTGGCAGACAGATGGGGGACTTGCTGCTTGGCACTGAAAATGTTATGGAGAGGGTTACTTCCCATCCCACTATGAGAACAGGCTGTTCCTGTGAGATTTCTTTGCAAATAGAAGGAGAATGCACTGGAGTACCAAATGGCACCTTCCTGGGATTGCTCTATTTTCATGATGTTCTGAAAAGTCCTCCAAGAAGTTCATGGAAAAATTTGATATAGGGCTGACAGCCTGGATCTGAGCCTTTTGTCTTCCACACAATTGCTGCTGTCATGTAGCGAGCACTTGATCTATTCAGCTTTTTTCATTCGGGGTGATGCATTGAAAGACAAGTGTGGAAGAAGAGCTGGCTTGTACTCTCCCAGTACCAGCCTGGAGTTCTCAAAACACAAAATGCTCTTTCTCTCACAAAATAATACATTCTGTCTATGTTGGGCTGGAACTCTATCTAAGCATACATCAGAGGCTCGTCTCATGTGCTGTTTTCATCTGAGCAGCCTGGCACTGCAGCCATAGCATTAACTGGCGTCATTCCACTCAGAGACATTCCATAGAAAACTTCTGCCACTTTTTAAATGGTAGGTAAAACAAATTGAGGGTTTATTTTATTTTATTTTTTTTGTTAAAGTTCATATGAGCTTGGTTTGAAAACTAAAATAAAGCTGTTCCTAAAGGGTCGTTACAATCGGTTTCTACAACTGAAGAGGCACAGGTAGATTGCCTTCAGCAAGGAGGAATGCTTTACCTGCAGCTGCTTGTTTCTGAGTGCTTACCCCACACTGACCTCCTTGAAATAAGGCCTTACCCCTTCCATTGAAAGGGAGCTTGAGAATTGTTGCAAATACAACACTCAGAAGAAGGAATCTACAAACGGGATTACATTAACTGGTTTTCATATGCAGCTTTAACCTTCAGACTGAGAGTGAAGCATCGTCTTCACTTGACCTCCAAGAAGTTGAAGTTCAAGATGGTACAAACCTTTCTATTTCTAACAGACTAAAATAGTCCATAGCCAAGGATCACCTTTTTATTTGTGTTTCCTTTAATCATGCAGTGGCTCTTCTCTGTCTAGGCTGTCAGCCTCAGGGTGTGCTCACCACTCTTACTCAGCTGAGTAAGAGCAACACAGCAGAACAGGAAACTCAGCTTCCCTTCACTGCTGCAAAAAAAGCACAGAGGTAGAATTTTAGGTTTCCAGCATGCAGAGCAGTTTACATATTTTATCATAACTCCACCCCAATTTGCTTTGTAAACAAGAATGAGTTCATAGAATCATAGAATAATTATTACACGGTCCCTTTTTACATGCTCTGCAGTCTTCAGTGTGCTGTTTCAGTGACACCCGTTAAAGCAAAAATATTCTTTTTGCTTCAAATTGCTATTCGTTATCAGAAATTCTTCCTATTCTCTTCCACCATCACACACCAACAAAAGCAAAAAGTTGTACAATCCAAGCCCCGTGCACGTTTTCCGGAGTCACTCGAATCCCCCCAGAAGTGCAATATCCCAAACAATTCAGCTTACACTTCTAAAGCATTGACAATTAACTGCTGCTGAAGAGTCGAAGGAAAAGAATCTCATGCCTATTCTGGTAGCAGTTCTTACACTAAGAGCAGTATAAAAGCTTCCTTTTTTCCCACATAACCGTGCTCCCACTTGACAAATCTTTAGATGTAATAGATCAGCTTCCTCTATTTGCTGCAGTAGTCCTGAAAAGTGGAAACTATATCTTATTCTTTTGCGGGGATTTGCAGGCATAAATTGATGCGTAAGTTAAAAGTGGCAATTAGGGAGCCAAAAAAATACAAAAAAGTGTGCATAAAAAGGTTTCTGGGAGCTATTTACTGTTTCTTGAGATAATGGTACATGAAATGATGCAATTTAAGGACAATAGTACCTTTAAAAGAAATAAGTGACAGTTTTTTAGGTGGTTTTTTTTTTCATTAACCCAGACTCACTTCCAAAAAATCACTTTAGTGCCCAGGTGTCAAAGTCACAAAATCTCTTGAGACCTGAGACACTCAGCTGGATGAATTTAGCTAAACATTTCTAAAATTTCCTCAATTTTCAGATATAAAATTAAAGCTTATTACCCATGATCAAGTTGATTTGTAGAAGCATCTAAATTTTCTTATGGATAATAGGAATACTTCTTTATTCCTAAAAAAATGGGAGTAATCTCCCTGTCTTTCTACAATGGGAAATTTTGATATGGAGCAGCCCAAACCCAGAATTTCCCTATAAATGTTTCTACTGATTGAGAATTGAAGGAAACATAGAAATGGGAACTACTCTTATAAACTGACTCTTATCTGAT
Source organism: Dasyornis broadbenti (assembly GCA_013397935.1). Taxonomy (NCBI): domain Eukaryota; kingdom Metazoa; phylum Chordata; class Aves; order Passeriformes; family Dasyornithidae; genus Dasyornis; species Dasyornis broadbenti. Next base: position 189,511 of record VZRN01005622.1, on the reverse strand, counting down.
GCTTATGATGGAGGACTGATCCCCCCAACTTTATAGCAATAAACCCCTCACCCAGACAGGAGCTCAAATCAAACCTTCCTAGGAAAAGCAACAAAACTGGACATCGCTGGGGAGTAGCAAGCACTAGGGGGGGAAACTTGCTTGCAATAGGAATTCACTCCCTTCATCCAGAGAAAGTGTCCTGCCATTGCAGATGCCAATCAGCTCCTCACTCCTCCTCCTCTACAGGCATTTTAGCCTGAGGTCGATATGGGACAATCAGGGTAACTGCTCGAACAAGATAATTAACTGAGATTGCTGACATGTGGAGTCATGCTGCCAAAATAAATAAAAAAAAAACCGCAAACAGCTCAGGTGATTGGTATCTGACTTTTTTTTTTTGATTTCTCAGGTGTATTTGATCTCTGTGATCTATCTAAACCTGTCGTCAAGCAGCTGCAGAAAGAACTCTGAGTTTGGGCTTGAAAGACTTGTTTTAACTGAAGAATTATCAGAAAAGTTTTAAAAAAAGAAAGTTGAGGTGAAGTTGAGGGCGTAAAAAGAAAGATGAATTTTTGTGTAGCCTGGTAAGTGTTTAGTTACTCTTGTTTTTTTTTTTTTTTTTCCAGTGGTTTTCTCAGGTGAAAGTTCAGTGTTTAGGTCATGGAATTGAAAATAATACTCTTCTGAATGTGAGCTATGCGGGGTGTAGGGCTCTCTACAGCTAAGTAGTAAAGGAAGATGTGACTTGGCCTTATTGTTTAAGAATAATAATATTCCGGATGTCTGCTTGTGTGGTGTGATATCTAGAAAACTAAACATGCTGGTGCTTGGGACTGTAAATGGGTGTGCTCCAGACAATTTAAATGACTCTTTAAAATGCTATTCATTTCTACTGGTTGTGTAGGATTGGGCTAGGCAAGGGCTGACTGTTGATAACCAATGTGGCAGCAAGGGTAGTACTCAGTTCTCTTCATTTTCAAAAATATTGCTATCATAATACAGCAGAGGTAGTTTTGTTAAGATCTTGATAGGAATCGGGTTAAACGTTTGAGAAAATTAATTTTTGGACTTTTTTTTTTTGTTGTTTGTTTGTTTGCTGGGTTGTTTTTTTGTGGAGGGAGGTTGTCTTGTCTTTCTTCAGACAGAGAGTGATAAATAAAGGAATACATCAAATGAAAAGCAGAGAGAGGAAGTTGCAGCCTCGCTTTCTCTCACTTCCCTTTTGGTTTTGCAAAGATCACAAAAGCAGTAAATGGACCACTCAAGAATTCCTTTTCTCTTTCAGCTCTCCCCTGCTTGGAGAGCTTTCACTTTCTTCTAACCTGTCTGTGGTATCCAAGGCCCGTAGCAGTGTAAGGCTCTGCAAACTCCACTTTTTAGATCGGCAAATGGCACCCAACAAAGTGTCAGGGTACATCTGAGGAGAGAAGCAGAAAAGCATAAATTAATAGGAAAACTGAGTGCACCCTAACACCCTAAGAAAAATAATGGAAAATTGATCTATATTTTGATGTTTTTTTACACTTTTCATGTTTTTTGCACTAATGTAAAACCAGAAATATTTGACGCTATTTCTTTTTGCTTTTCTAGGCCGTGGATTTGGAAGTGAAGTGATGAAATGTGGTGAGTAGGCTGAGGTGGAGCAGCACTGTAATATGCAAATGATTGCCTTGCTTCTGTCATCTTGCTTTCTTTCAGGCGCTTGTGGCAAAATAAGATTTCTTCCAGTGTTAGCTTTATTTTCATGAAGGAAGGAGTTAACTTTTTTCATCTGAAAACACACCCTTTCCACATGTTAAGGGTTGAAGGACAATTTGCACCGCCCCGGGCAGTCTGTGTCGGTTAACTTGATGTGATCTTGTTCTGTACGCAGCACCTTTCTAAAATTTGTGGGACTTCTTAATTTTATCTATTCCTGCTCTGTACTGANTATTTTTTTTTTTTCTTGCCTTGTCTTTTTTTTTTTTTTTTTTTTTTTTTTTAGTGGGATGAAAAAAAAAAAATATGTTTCCTAACTTATCCCGAATCACTCTTTGTCTCTTTCAATGGTTTAAGCGCATAAAATGTTAACAATTCACATTTCATTGAGATTCTGTGGGGCCGCAGAAGGAAAATTTGTCCACCAGGGTGCTTAATCTTTATTATTTGCTGGGCTGTCTTATATTGAATGTAAACTAAAATGTTATTCAATAATGACCTGAATATGCTCTAGGAGTTGTAGTATTTTTTTTTTTTCAAATGTTCTCTTCCAAACATTTTTTTTAAACTCTTGTCGGCAGCCATGGCCTCTCTTGTAGAGTAGGTAGCTCTGAAATCAGTTGGCTTTTTTAAAAAAGCAAAGCCGTTTTCCATTTATCAATAAAGTCATCATAACTGGTATTTCCAGGGTTCCTGTCTGGACCACTGGCAGAGAATTGACAAGAAACTCTGGTGAGTTGAAGGGAGGCCCCTGTGGACGAGTCTTGGATTCATTCTCAAACCCTCTCGTTTGTGTGCATTGTGAGCAGATGTGAGCCTTTAAAAAACCTCGTGTAGCAAAGAGTGGCACGAAAAAGCCGTGTTTGATTCTTTCTGCAGATGTGGAAAGGGTGCAATGATAATGTGTGATAGTGGCAGGATGGATGGGGAGGAAATCGTTGTAGTAGTCTGTTTCTGATAGAGTTTTCAAGTCAGAAGGATGTTTTTGTTCGACTTTTCTTCCCTTTCCCCCCCTCCCTTTTTTTTTTTCTTTTTTCCATGGTGCTCAGATTATGTGTGAGACAGATGCTCAGCCTCCAGCCACCATCCTCCTGTGGCTTTCATGCCTCCCATTTGACTGAATATGAGCACAGCAATGCTTTTTCTCCTCGAGACAGTCTAACAAACACTCTTTGTGTGAATGGTGCACTTTGTTGCTCTGGTAAACAGAGTTGTCTTTTTATCCAGACGTCAGGAGAAGTGATGACTTCCTCACAGAGCACCTGAATCGTACCACAGCTCATTCCTCCAGGGAAGCAGAGGCTACAGATGTCATCTGATATTTCTTTTAGCTGATTCAGAAACAGGGCTAAGGCCAAATGCTTTCTTGTTGTGGGAAAGCTGTGGATAACTCTCTTATTCAAAGAACTTTTATAGAATTTACGTTGTGGGATTCTCAGAAAATGTTCCCACCCATTTTCAGCCAGTGCAGCAGGACAGAGGGGGATGAAAGGGCTCAAGCTCCCTTTCCACAACATTCCCAGCCTGAACTTTGCTGGCTGGGAGAAAGATAGTAGTTCTTACAAGCTGGAGGAAAAATTGTTTTTCATTATTGTCTTGGTGTTGCCCGTGGGGAGTTTCAGTTTGGGGGTTTTTTTTTGGTTGTTGTTTTTATTTTATTTTGTTTTTTTAAAACCAAAGGTGAAGTTTTGTTTATTCAGAGTACTGTTTTCAATGAAAGGAAAATAATTCAGTGTGCTATTGTTAAGGCACGAGCATATTGCTACAAAATCCATTGCTGAGATCAGAAGCCTGGCCAGCCACACAATTGAGATGGCAAGCACAACCAAATCAGGGGTGTTGAAAGGACTCTGGCAGTTTTCATTAGCAGCGTTGTCTGAGGGAGATGCCTCCTTCGCCTCCTTTTGGCAGCGAGTCAGGACAGCACGGAAGCAGCGTTACCTTGGGCACTGAGCCAAGTAATTTTGTGGTATAATTTTAATGCAAAACATGTTAAAGGTTTGACATAAATTAGAGCATATCAGTATACCTCCTATTTAAAACGTCATGTTCTTGGCTTAAAACTATTTAAACTAACCAGGAAGGTCACATGTGGAAACTTCTTAGACTTGGCATTCTTACCATCCAAACTCTTCTAGACAGTGATGTTTGTTTTTAAATTGGAGCTCTGATTTCAAAGTGTGGCTTTTTTCTGGGAAATCACCTTAAACACTTTCTTGCTGGTTCTGACTTTGCGCAACAATTCAGTTAAAAGCTACAGTTACCAGAGAGTCTCACTGAATGGAAGGCAACAGACTGTGGGAAGGAGCACTGAATCTACTGATAATTTCAGGGCAGCCTTCAGAGGTTCCCATTAATCCCCTCAGTCATTAACCTGAACTCACAAGCAAATAATGCAGCTTAATTAAATGACCAAAACACCTTCTAGTATATTCATGCTACAAATTGCTATAAATAGAATATTTTAATGCTATAATTCACCCAGCTGTCAAAAATAATTCTTGTGCAACAGAACCTCAGAACCGTGGCAATGTTTGGTCAGTTACTGTGTGCATTCTGGAATCCCACTGTGGTGATTCAGCGATGACTCTTTCCCTAACCTAAGAATGTGGAGAAATGCATTTCAGCTCAGCATGACTTTCATTTTCAGATAGCAATTTTGGAAGGGAAGGCATGAACATCATGCAACTGATTTGGTTGCTAAACTCTGTTAAGATGTTGCTGATTTTTCATGGAAATTGGGTACTTTACTTCTTTTTCACCCCTACCATTCAGATTGCAGTCCCTGCTTATGTAACGTGCATATGTCTTGTTATGCATAAAGTTTTTCCCCATTGGCTGATACCTGACAGCCTTGATAAACTTGTACATATTTTAGAGCTTTCTCTGTCAGGCAATTTAGTTTGCACTACAAATGCCTGACTTATTTTCAGTTGTTTGGATCTCAGGTTTAAATCTGGGTGTGGTATTAAAATAAAAATCTGTTGGGTAGACAGTTGCAAATTCTGTCTTCTGCTGGGAAAACGTGAATGTGAAGCACAAAATATTGAACTTGATGTACTCTCCCTCTCTCTTTGCCCCCCCCTCCCATACCATACACGTGAATGCCAGAGCTTGTTGTCCCCTTTCTTGCTGGAGAAAAAAAATGTGCATAATTCTGCCACCAACCTGAGTTTTCAGTAGGACTGGCAGCTCCTGCCTTTTAAAATCAAGGGTCAGACCATGAAATCTGCATCTTTGTAGGAAAATGCAATACCAGTTAATCTAAAGAGAGAGAAAAAGATCAGCCACTTAAAATTTTGCTTACTTTTTTGTTGACCACAATCGGCTTTGACAGAACAAGATTTGCTCAAAATGGATTCTGTATTGCAGTGAACTTCCTGACAACTTTGAATTTTAAACTTGCTTTCCCCTTTTCTCAGTATTAGCAGGCAGGATGTCTTCTGTGAAATGTAACTGTGGCCTAGAGTAACCTTCCTACTTTGGGTGAAGTGCAAACAAGAATCTAAACTACTTGCATCCATATGTCACTATTTTTTTTTTTATGTGCTATGACAGCAAGAAATTGGCAGAAGATGTCCCAATGACTTGTGCTGCACTTTTCAGCCTGATTTTGGTAATACGCATGAAGCTGGCGCAGTTTCTCATAGACTTTCTTAGATTTGCAAAGTCTGTGAGCAAAAACCACTTCAGTATCTGGTGTCTTGACTGATCTTCAGGTACTTTGGCCAGTAGATACCAACTTATTTATCCCAGAAAGTCTCTCAGAGTGACATTTTCTTCACAGTTCCTTGGAGCATCCTGGTTGGGTCTAGATAACCCCACAGCACAAACCGTGTTTCACAAGAGATTTGCCCAAAGGCTCTGTTGTTGTGCTGTTATTTTGTGGAATTAGTGCAGGCCTGATGGGAATGAGGGGAGACTCCTCATGCCACATTGTCCAGCCACACTATGGAATGTGAACGTGCAGGGACTGCATGGGAACCCTCTCATGGAAAGGCTTAGTGTCATTCTTGGACAACTTCCCAGGTTTCTCACCTCCATTGTAGCTCTCATCTGATTTTAAAACTGGTTTTGATATGGCAGTCTCTACAGCAGAGAATATATACCTTTTTTTTTCCCCCACCCTGTTGGTGTGGTAGTGTCAAATGAATCTCCTTCTCAGATGAAAACCTAAAAATTATGTTAAATTTTCAGCTCCTCAGAAGAGCATTTGGTTACAAATGCTGGCATAAGCTTGTCCTTGCAGCCTCCTGTACTTACAGACGCCACTGTAAATTTGCCCGTTCAGTGAGAGCACCCACTGTAACAGCACTCTCTACAAAGACAAGTTTAAACAAATGCAACAGAAACTTTGCATTTGTGTCTTTATGCCTTAATGCCTCTTAAGCAGCTATTTTTTTTTAGTTAATTACTTGTTTCCTGCTTTTTGTGCTCAGGTACTCCTTTGTCGTTTTACTGCTGAGGAATCTTTCATACTGGCAGTATATATTTTTTTTTTCCTTGTTCTGTGAAAATGTGTCCCACTATAACTTCTTAGCTTATTTTAGTGGTTTTGTTGGATTCCCTGCTGTGAGGAAGTGTTGTAATAATAGATTATTGTTCTGAAGATGATGGTGTTTTTTTTTCTTGAAACTATAAGGCCAATAAAGGTGCTTGATATTAAATGTATCTGACAACTCCAGGTGATGATGGGAGGGTTGTGTTCTCATGGCAGAGAACTAATGTCGGCTCATGAAACCCCTCCAAGCCTCATGATCAGGTTGTGGCTGACAATTAAACAATGAAGAGAGGCTCGAATAGGTCGTGTGTTAAGCTTCTCCTGTGGAATAATGTGAAATAATTCCAAGAGAGGAGACTTAGAAGATTGTTTGGGATTGTGCTTAGTTTGGAGTGATCCTACAAGGAAGGTGACCTCTTGGGTGTACCCAGTGAGGTCTGGGATCAGGAGAGAGGCTCTGTTAGGAACTTTATTTTTGAAGTCTGTTCTTTCAGTTTTTCCGTGTCTTCAGCTCTTTTACATATTAATTGTCAGGTAAAACCAGATCTTTCTGGAGCTCTTCTTTAAAAATAAAAGAAAAACCCTCTGTAGTATAAAAGAATATTCCCAAATCCCCAGAGCTGGAATGCCAGCCGTGCTGCATAATGCCAGCAACTGATCTCCAACAGCACCTTGCACAAACTCATTTTTTCACTTCAAGGAAGAGGCTTGACTGGGTATCCAATATTCTTGGATCCACATATCGTTCTACCTGACTAAACCATTTTTTTTCTAAAACCCCGGTGATAACAAGTGTGTTTTTCTTTGTTGGCTGCCTTCCCTCTGTGTTGCCAGTCTTGCTGCATAACATAACCAGGACTGGGCCAGAACCTGGCCCTTGAAAGAACTTCTTGGGGTTTTGTGTGTGTGTGTTAACATTTCCTCTTCCCCTCCCCTCCCTTTTCAGATGTAATGATCCACATTCCGTATTAAAGGAGCAAGACACAGAAACATGATAAAATAATCTCATTATTCACTTTTCAGTGGGTGCATGACAGCTTGGGGACTATTTTATAATTTTTTTCCTCACAATTTGCCTTTTTGCTATTAATATGAAAAGACTGAGCATAATAGCACCTTTCCCCAATATTCTAAGCAGTGCTGAGTGATTCCTGTCTTGCTTACCCTTTTTTTCTTATTATATTTAGAAGAGTTTCCTTTATTTGTGGCATACTCTGCTTGCAAGGGTGGCTGCTCTGAATTAACCTTTATTTAGGCAGTCCGTGTGTGGTCCAAAGCAGAACTTGGATTGTGCTTTTAATTTGAATAGCACCTGCCTTAAGATTTTAAGTTACGTAAAACTGTAGATGCCATGCTAACAGAAGTGTATAGCTAGATTTTTTTTTAATTATCTTTTTTATTTAAAAATGTGTCCTAGATCCTGAGTTCCACCCCATGAGTCATTGTGAGCATATATAGTTATTTTGCTAATATTTCTTGGTTTAAAATATTATGAGAGGAAATAGCCTATGAAAAGTACAAAACCTGATTTTTCTCTGTCAGTGTGCCAAGTATTTCTTCACGATCAAATACAGGAAGAACAGAGAGCCTGAAATATTTTAATCGAGTGGAATTCATTTGTTATGTAAATTAAGTGGGGAAATTGTGCAGATGTGAGCATAGGAAGTTTCACATTCTAAATCCAGCTTCTAATGTCATTGTACCGGTTCATCTTTTATTGAAAATTTTACTAATTTTCTGTTAACCTTAATAACAGGTATGCAGGAGAACTTTAATGTAGTGACTAAAGGTTTTTCACTTCAAAACTACACATATAGTGTGTGTGTATATATATAGATAATCTTATATTATTTGCCTATTTCTTTGAGTTGTTAATTATTTGAAGTAATCAAAGCTCTGCAAGACTTTAGTGTTTCGATTGACTCATCATTTCCAACTAGGTTTTCGCATAGTAAGCTTCATCTCCTCCTGTTTGTTTTAAATAAATAAACCGTTCAATCACAGCTCCCAAATCAACAAATCTTTTTAAGCTTTGTAAACTTGACTGTCAAAGAACAGCGATTTTCAGGAATTTGCTTAAATGTGCATCTCCCAATGATGTCTCCCTTACTCTTTCTGACTCTCTATACTGTTTGCATTTCTAACCTGTAGGATTTCGCAGACTATATAGAATATATTTAAAATAGAGAATAGATAGGATTTATAAGAATAACTTCACCTCTTACTGTAACTCTGTAGGGCTGAATAGTCTGAAGTAATCAGTTAGTAAATGCTTCTTATTCAAGCAGTGACAATCTACAGATAGAACTAAAGTACAAGCTGTGCGAGGTGTACAGTCTTCTAGAACCTACCAATGCTTGTTTCAACTGGTTTAGTTGTTCAATTAATCCACAAAAAGATTAATCACAGCAGATTAATCAGTGTTTCAGGCTTGCTATCCTACCTCTCCTGTGCTTATGTTTTTCTCTCCTTTTTTTTTTTTTTTTGATTAAATAATGCAAAATATTTATCTATATTTGAATACAGATGATAAAGCTCTAGAGGTGTTTATAGGACATGAATCTTCAGGGGTTTGAAACATAAACATTTACATTTAAAGTGCAAATTATTTGGGCTAGTGGGTTGTTGTGTCTTCAGGGCCATTTCTGCCAGTGTTTCTCCAAATGTGACACATGGGACTGGCTTCTTCAGCCTTAATAAAGACGAAGGTTACTAGAGCATGAAATTTTGCAAACAACTTCTATTGATATATGTTGAAGATTTTACTCATTTCCATTTTAAGTGGGAACCAGTTTACAGCCTTGTAAAATGGAGGATCCTAATAATTGTTTTTAAGCACCAAAAATAACTGCCATGGCTGCAGAGTTACACAGCACCTCACAAACGCAAAGTGGGAGTTAGCCTGAAACAGCTCTGAGGCTTCACTGCAAAGCACAGACATGGTCTTGGAATAGCAAACAATACAGCGAAGGAAAACGGGAGGTGGTGAGGAAAAAGAAAGCATAAAAAGGTTTTTCTTCTTGAGGTGAGAGAGAAGGCATGGAGAAGGAGTAGCCATCAGCGGCAGAATATGTGAAAATAAAGATGAAACAGTCAATGGATCCTCCAGACAACAGCCATGGGTTTCTGTTCATAGTTTAGGAAAGTGGAATTTGAGGTGAAAAAACTCTTGAGGATAATAAGACTAAACCTGACATAATAAAGTTACATAAAAATATCAATGGAATGTGGGAGAAAGAGGGAGAGGAAGGTAAGGAAAGAGGATGCCTTTTTCCCTAGTCTTAGGGGAAAGGAAGCAAAGACATTTGGTTAAGGCAGACATGTCTGCCAAAGTGAGAAAGAAAACTGAGTGGTACTGAAGCTATGACAACAAATCAGCTTGAACAGTTTGAGCAGTCAGGCTGCAGACTGCCGTTTGCATATTTGATGCATTTTGCTTTTTGATGCTGTATCAGCGGTATTTCCCGCTTTCTTGTTAAAGGTAGATGTGAAGTTAGATTCATATTATTGATACCTGCTTTGATAGCTCACATTTGGTATGACTGGCCCTTTAGTGGAGTAAGAGGAAAGTTAAGAAAGACTGAAGGGATGCATTTCTGTTCAAAAAACTTGCAATAATCTCTAAAATGCCGGTAATATGTATTCAAAACAACAAACAGAGAGAGAGACTGAAAACCACATTTGACCCTATGCCTTCAGATATTTAGTTTGTCTTGTTCTGTTGTGTGTGAGAATTCTGGGATAGAGATAACAGCAAAAATGTTCCCACAATCTTCCACCCGTGAAATCTTGCCCAGAAGGATCAAAAGAAATATACGGACCTAAGGTCTTCCAGTGCAGACTGGTAACCAATCTCCAGCCATGATGTCTGTAAAGGTTTACAGGTATTTGACAGGCTTATATGTGAGTCTTACAAGCTCCTTTACATTATCCTGGCCTTCTGAAGGTCCTTTTGGATACAGACACGGCCTCAGCTCGCACACATGGCCGTTTATCACTGCCATGCTGTGAGGCAGAAATGAAATGTGAGAGCCTTGAGGCACTAAGCCTTGGATGTTTGATGCAGGCTGGGTCACTGAAGGGAAAAAGGTGAACAAAAACTCCTTCCTTTTGTGAGAATAAAAGAGGAGAGTCCCCTGCTAATGTAAAACTCCAAAGAAAGTCTGGTAAGAATGTCTCTGATATTGATATGTAGCTTGAAAGGATGTAAGTTATTTCACTGGCACTCTCAGCTGGGCCTGACTAGGTCTCAAAAAGTCAAGATCAGTGTAACAGTCATAAAAATTCCTGTGAGAAATATTCTGGATGGGCCGATTTCTTTTGGTGGTTTCTTTTT
>VZRN01005622.1:124925-178952 GCA_013397935.1 Dasyornis broadbenti | reverse complement strand
TTTGGTTTTTGTTTTTTTTTTTTTTTTTGGTGGAGCACTGATGTTGTTTTCTGGATTTCAAGGGATTTTTTTGTTTGTTTGTTTTTCTGGTGGAATTTGTCTACTTATGTCACTTGTCTGTGTGATTTCTGAAAAGCAGTAGGAAGTGTAGAGCTGCTACAGATGGTTGTGCACATGCCTTCCCGTGCTGAGTAGGATTTCTGCTCCTGTCCAAACTTTCTCCTGAGCTTTCTCAGGGAAAAAAAAAAGGGAAAAAACTCTTTCCTGATGAGATTTCTGTATTTCTCACATCAATAATTCATAATGCTCATTCCCATGCTGCTCTGAAGAACGACAAGGAAAGAAGGAAGATTGCAGTAGAGGGAGGTGGAGAAGCAGGTTATTTCAGGAATAAAGGGACTGAAAGATAATATAATCTAAAAGTGGGTTGTAACTGCTCTCAAACTTGTCTTTATTGCCCTGAAGCCTCCAAATTATCTTTTCATAAATGTCTGCTTCTGTAAGATGTGTGTTCTATTCCCTTTCTGGTCAAGAGGTCTCAGATTTCTGTGCTGCAGAATTACTACCTTGACAATTGACAAGCTCACACTGATCCACCTGTGATTTCCCATTTGAAATTATTTACTTACTGCAAGTGTCATATAGATGAAAAAATTGAGCTGAAACGGGAAGAGTTCTGTTAAAAATGCATTTCTTTCCATTAGTTCTTTGTGAGAATTCCTTAGACACGAGCTTTTAAGAGCTGTGTGGCGTGCTGCTCCAAGGAGCTGCTTCAGGTGGGAAGGCGCTCTCGAAGCTGACGAGTGGGAGGGAAACTTTCCCCTCACTTCTCAGGGAGAACTGTTTGATTGCTGATGCACCAAGCGATCCTTGCTCCACGGAGCCTTGGATCAGCTGATGCTTCCTTCGCCCTCTCTCAAACACATTTTCCTGGGAGAGAGGTGTGTGTAATTCCATTTCCATGGCAGTGCCGCTCGCTCATCGCAGGCATTCTCGCGATCCTGGCTCCCTTCCCTTTGGCTGCCCATGCTGTAGGCAGCTCTCTCCACAAACCCTTCATGCCGGTTTGAACAGCCTGTCCACCTGCCACGTGCTGGTGAAGCTGGAGCTTAAAACTGTAGCGATGTAGAGTGGGCTTGGGTTTGCTATTCTATATCCAGGAGTGAATGCCAGGTAAGAGAAGTGCAGCCTGACCAATATTTGTTTCTTGAGAAAGCGTTATTAGTTGGATTTTCCTCTATAATATTTCAGACTGAAGCCCCGAATGGAGGAGAAACCCTTAGCAAATCCTGTGTGCTAAATATTTGCAGAATGTGGTTTCTCAGACTCTGCTTTTATATTCCAACACTGTGATTTTTGTGAATTTCTTTTTCTGTCCCAAATGCCATAAATGTCCTTAGTTAAGGGCTCGATTTCCACTAAAATGTTTTGAGTCGAGTATTAACTGATACCAAATATTGGTGTCAGCCAGGTACCAATGTTCTTCTCTGGAGCTTCTGAAAATCACTTTGTGAATAAAGTGAGTGTTTTCACACAGCTTAGAAAGCTTTCTTTTGGCAGAAAACCTAAGATTACAAGATTTAGCTCAGTTGGTTCAGAGCCTGGTGCTAATAATGCTGAGGTGATGGGTTCCATCCCTGTATGAGCCATTCACATAAGAGTTGGACTTGGTGATCCTTGTTGGTCCCCTCCAACTCAGCTTATCACAGAATATTCTTTAAGTTTCTCTGGTTTCTGAGGGTTTCCAAATATCTGACAAGTTTTAATGTTTCAAACCAAGGCAACAGCATTTCCCCCTGCCTTTTGACCCTTTCATGTTCTTGCTTCAAGCGTTTTTCTTATTTGTTAAAGATCATCTGCCTCTGTTCCCCTTTCATCACAATTTTTTCAATTCTCTTCAACCCAACTTTTCAAAGTAATCAAAGTGGTAGCAAGTCACTCTTTACCTGTTCTGCAGAAAATGAGAGAAAAGAACATATATTCCCATTCGTATTCAGGTGTGAAGGATAAAGAATGGACAATAACTGGTATGGTTTTGTATACATAACTTTCTGAATCTGCTATTTCAGACTTGCATTACCGTGACTTATTTGTAAATCGAGGCTTATAAACCCCAATCTCCCTCTTTCTGTGTATAAGACAAATCTTGGATCACAAGAATTTTGGTCAGTGCTGAAATAAGCAGGGGAGAAGTCCTTCTGCTGCCTGTGAGCGTTCCTGGGTCCATAAAGAGGTTTCAGCTGTCTATAGCTTGATAAATGATAATGTTGCTCTGAGCTGGGATCGATTCACGATGAAGCAAGGCTCGCTCTGGGCATGTCAATACACTTTAAAATATGACTTGTTTCAGCCAGAGAAATGCCAGGCGAGATACTGCTGACATCTAAAATGCAAATAGCTTTGATTTTTGAACAGAATGTGTCCACTCCACACTCCCTTCTATGCGGTGTTTATGTCCCTGACACCTCCCTGGACTCTGCCTTTGCTGGCAGTGAGGTTCATTGACATTGCCACATGGACCAGCCACTAATCCCCCCATCCTTGTTAGTTAATTGCAGAAACAATCTGGCTGCCTGCAGGACAGTTTTAACACTGTTTCTGCCAGTTCAGCTTGATTATAACTTCTTGCCATCCCAATCGAAAACAGGATGAATTGTTTTGTACACAAGTCCATTTCAAATTTGTTTAACATCTCTTCCAGCACTCGTAGACCTAAATAATGAGTTTAAATGTAGCAAGATTTTAAAACTGGGATCTTTATCTATAACTGGTTGTATGAGTTTGGGGGTTTTTTTATACTTAATTTAATTTTTTAAGGAAAACATGGAGGAAAATACTACTCTGATTTTGATCTACACCTTGTGGAGCAAGAGGGGAGCCAAGCCTTACTGAGATCACTCCCTTCTCTGTGGAGGATGGATTTCCTAATGGAAGGAGCACTGGATTGGGTGTTTTTCATTTATCTGATTGGTAGTTTTGATCAATTATGTTGTCTTATTATCTCCACGATCCTGTCTTTGAAACGGTGATGCCAAGTGCTTGCTTTGTGGTGTAATCTCGTGGCCACAAGTGAAATGTATCTCAGTAAGGACTTGTATCTCGGTGCTTACAGATGATGTAGAGGGGTTTTCAGATGTCCTTCTAGTTAGTTGTACTCCTGCACCCCAACCTAGACAGGTACGTATTTTTTTGCCTTTGCAGAATTTCACTGACTTCAGGTCTGTTTGCAACGTGCCTTCCTGCATGACAATGGAGAGCCAAAGATTGGTCCAGTGTACCTTGGGTTTGAGGGAAATGCTTTTAAAAACAAACCCAAAATGAGAAAACAAGTTTTAAAATGAGCTTTAAATTTGAACCTTATTCAGTTTAAGTTAATCAGTAGTCCAGAAAGAGAAATACAGAATAGAAAAATCAGTTTTGTTGAATATTTTTAAGTCTTGGGCTTCTCTAGGACTTTTGTTATGGGAGTTACATGCAACCATAAGGATGCCTCTCCTACAAACTTCTAATGTTATGACCTGGGTTTATTTCTCTATTACTGTTAGCATGAAATAAATAACCTCAGTGTTAGGGGATGGGCGTCAAACATGTGGAATCACGTGTTAGAAATGAAGAGGGGGAAACCAAGCTGTGTGCAGGCTTCCTGCTGAAGCTTTAAAAACATGTTCCTGCAGGAAAAGAATTTGAAGATGCAACGAAAACTAAAAGTGTTTCTCTCATTCGGTATTTTTATGCTTTGTGCTGAGAGGTGTTTTGAGGAAAGCCAATAAGAAGAGTTTATATAAATATGCCAATAATCATTGAAAGTCCCCATTTCATCATTTCACTGATGCTGTGCTAGAGAGCACAAAAGCAGTTCTATGACTATTCCTGGTTCTTAAAAAAAAAACTGCTGTGTATGCTGGAAAGAGCCCTAATTTGTAGACTGAAAGCAGAACATTCCGGTTCTGGGCATATTTTATAATCACTTACAGTTTTGACAGGGTTAGCCTGGAGCAGAGTGAAAATAAGCGTTGAATTCACTTCTTGTGTAATTTCTCTGAAATAATCAGGTGTTTTCCATGCGAAGTCAATGGGAGAGAGGGGAGAAATGCCCCAGCCTCTCCTTAAATGGAATTTTTTGTGTTTCCTGTTTTTTTCTTATGGTGTGGATGAATCATCACTAGAAGGACTTGCTTGTAACCCAGTCAATGGGCAGGAGGAGAACACTGGGCAGTGTAAAAAGGCAAGCCACTAAAATAAACTCACATTGCATTTAAGGAGACAGAATTTGAGCTTTTCATAATGAGTCTTCAGAAATGTGTTCTAGTTAACTTATTAAAGAACATCAGAGTTTTAAAATAAGTGCCATTATGTTGTTAGATTTGGGTACTTCACACAGAATTACAAGAAAGCTCAGTGGCCAGTAGTTGAGTTTACGTTAAAAAACCTTGAAGTTAAAATGAAGAATCCTACAACTGGGCTTCATTGAGCTCAAAACCGCATATTGAATGCATGGGTTGTAAGTATAAGACCTCTGTTGGAGTATTGAAAGTGTCAACAGCAACAAAAAAAATCATCTTTAAGTATAACCTATTTATTATACTTTTAAATTAGATCACGGGGCAAAAGCCAAATCATCAGATCAGATGATCAGAGTGTTTCTTTATGGCTTTCAAATCATGGCCCTGTGAGATGGATCACAGTGACCAGCAGACCTTTGGAAACTTTTCAGCGTAAACAAATACTGACTCATTTTATTTTACGTAACAGCATCCTTAAATCAAATCTTCCATATCTCTTGGAAATGTCATACTTTTTAATGACTTTTTTTTTTATTTGAAGTGTTCCTGTGTATCCAGTATTTTGTATTTTATTTTTCTATAATCTTTTCAGGTTGTTTTTTTTTGTAAATATTTTAGTAAAAAATCCTTTCTCTGTTTGGTGCCATATCAGACAGCTTGCTGTGGAATTCAATCACATATTCTAAATTTGCTACATGCAATAAAATATTTAAAAACAGGGTGGAAGGGGAAGTAAGTTACCTTAAATATAACTCTGAAAATAAACAGCTTTAATTTTTTTCAGCCTACCCATAATGCTAAAAGTATCAAGAGCATAAAGTTCTGCTGAAAATATGTAAATTCATGTGCTCATATGCATTATGAGATGCATATGCTTCTCCTTCACCATCACATTTTTCTTTCCTCTCCACCTTTATGTGAACTCTTGACTATAATTCTGCGGGACTTTTGAATTAATAAACCTTTTTGGCAAAATACCTAAAAGTTAAGATGTTTTTTTTGAGCTCTCAAACTCGGAACAGCAATGCTTATAAGAATTTCTGCTTTTCAAAATGTACTCTTTTCCCCTTTGGATTTTTATTGCCTCTGGACAGGTTAAAGCAGTAAGGCCTAAAAATGAACTTTCTTTCTTGCAAGCAAGTATTACTGAATGCTTGAGAAGACATCATTCTCTAGATCATGTTAATTGAGATCCCTTTATGCCTCTTCCCAAAAAAAGAACAATGTACGTGCTCCTCAGACCGTGGTACAGACTGACCACGCAAAAATTTCTGTATAAAACACAATAGGAGGCATCAATATGCAAAGGAAAAATACCGGAGAAAGAAACATGAAAGTCTTTTATTAATTTATTTGTTGTTGCAGTTGGTGACTTAAAATCGATAAAAATAATAAAATTTAACAAAATATTAAATTTAGTTAGTGGTGGGGTTAATCAAAATGGGTTAACTTAATTTACAATGAGCAGCACTTGTTGCAGAATGGGAACCTGTACCAGGGATACTAAAGAGGAGTGGCTGCCTAAGCTTTAAACTTGTTCTCTGTCACACACAACTTTATTTTCTTGGCATGCACTGGATGAAAAATATTTTCAAAGATGTCTTCTCAACAGCAAAATGTTTTTATAACGAAGCACTTGTAAAAGTAAAATAGTGTGGCAGGAACTGAAGATCACAGCGTTATGAAAATATATAGACATGGGGGAAAACCCCCTGTACTTTCACTACTTTTTTTTGGTGGTAGTATATGGTATCTGGTTATTTGTTTGTCTCCTCTCCTACACCTGATATGCATTATTTTCATTATTAATGTAAATCTGTGTGCCTATTCAGATGTCATTTGATAAGTAAGATTTTGCTGTAGAGCGTATCTCAAGAGGTTTAATTTTTGTTTCGCACTAAAGATGACTTTTTATTTCTTGCAGCAATATGGTTCCTTTTTTTTTTTCTCTCTTCAGTTCAGTGGGTGGGATTGTTAACTATGAAGTTAAATCAGCTGTGTAAGCAGTACCACACGGTTCTCCTGAAGCGCAGGTCAGGAGTGAGGTTGTTAGCTACAAAACGAATGGGGCTGCAAACCCTGAATGGCCTGCTAATGTCAGCAGAAAGTTCTTAGATACATCAGCTAATGAGCTCTTGTTGAGTTAGCATTTCACAGAATGGTTTGGGTTGGAAGATACCTTAAAGCTCATCCGGTTCCACTGAACCAGGCTGCTCGGAGCTCCATCCAGCCTGGCCTTGAACACTGCCAGGGATGGGGCATCCACAGCTTCTCTTGGACAGCCCTTTCCAGAGCCTCACCACCCTCACAGGGAAATATTTCTTCCTAAGATCTGAGCTAAACCTGCCCTCATTCAGCTCCCCCTGGGTGAGGATCAAAGCACAGCTGAAATGCAAAGAGGAGATTTATTTCATTACCTCTGGAACAGTGCTGGGCAGCAGGGATTCACAGGGAAGGGGACTCGGGCTCCTTTAGGCTCAGTTCATCCAAGGGCTGCTGCCTGCCCTGAACTATCCAAGAGCTTTGTGCACACGCACTTTATCCCGAGGCTGTGCCTTTATGATTTCTCTCTCTCCCAGCAGGAGACTCAAGCTTGTGTGTCAGACTGTGTTCTCTCCGCACAGGAATTGCTCCTCTCAAAACAGGCAGAGGATGAGCAACAATAGGTATAATGAATGAAGGTTTCCCACAGCAACATTGTTAGCGTTCTCAGCTGCAACGTAACTTTGAGCAAAACTATTCCCGCTTCATCAGATCTGCTTTTAACCCTTTCCTCCCAAAGATGCCCTGGTGAAAACTCCCATCCTTCTTGTAGCCCCCTTTAGGTACTGGAAGGCTGCTCTAAGGTCTCTCCAGAGCCTTCTCTTCTCCAGGCTGAATGACACCAACTCTCAGCCTATTTTCATAGGAGAGGCGTTCCAGCCCTCTGACCGATGTTTCCAGTCTGTGAGAATCTCCCTGGGCTGCCATGACTTCTCAAATGTGCTGGATCGTGCCTTAGCCACTTCCTCAGGCAGGTCCCTCAGGACTCATGGATTTATCTCCTCAAGACCCATGAGCACCTTTTAGTTCCTTGGATGTTCTTGAACCTGCTCTTCCCCTGCTGCAGGCATGCCCGTGTGAGATGTGCAAGGCCTATTCTCCCTCACTCTGGAGCCATCTCAGGAGAGTAGAGAAATGTCCCTGTCCTGATCAGCCTGGGGGGTCAAGAATCCTTCCCATGTCTGGCAGGACAGCCATGAGTGCTCCAAAGCACTGAGACCCCTGATAAAACCTGTGCATCCTATTCCTTATGGCTGCTGCCCTGGCTCCATGGGAGATTAGGATGGCAAGCTTTGCAGTGCTCCTCAAGGAGCCATTCCCTTGCCCTTGTCACTGGCATCAAGCTGAAAAAGACTCATGGCCATGGGCACCTTGGGTGATTGATGGTTCTGTTCATCTCTAGCAGCCTCATCCAGCTCTGCTCTTCATTCCTCAGCTCCTGCTAAATAACTCCACCAGCGTCTCAAGGACTTGCTCTCAGATGTCTTTTGCCTGCCTCCAGGCCATCCCTGGCAGTGGGGGCATGAGGATGCTCCCTTTTATCCTGCCCTGGAACACTGTGACTGCTGCATTGCAGGGTGTGAAGAGGAGTGGATGGGGCTCTCCCATGCAGAGCCCTGACCCCCAGAGCTGAACTGTGCTGGTCCTGGTTCGTCACCTCTGTTCCAGCCAGCTCCACTTTACATCAGCTCTCTGTTCCTTGCATAAGATCAGTGAATATTCCTGCTGCAAAGAGAAGTGCCACTGAAATGTCTGTGAATTGACAGGGAGTCTGAATGCAGCAGTGAAAGCTGTAGGGCAGGGTGAAGAGAGATGTTCACACTCCTTGTAGATGGAGCAAAGTGGCAAAGAATTATTGGAAAATGATTTTCTTCTCTGTGGTGAGAACCAGAAGTGATAATCTTTAAATCACTGGCATTAAGGTAGTAAAAAGGAATAGAAATCATCCTTCCACAGGTTCATTCCTTCTGGGTATCCACCTCGTATTTTCTTATCATGATCAATCAAACATTAAAGACAGCATTTCCTTTATTTAAGAGTATACCAGAGGTCAGATGGCTGAAGAAAGTCACATATGGTGATAATCTTTAAATGCTTCTCTTTGCTCTAAACTGATCCCTTGATTTTTCCCTCTCATCTTTATTAGACAAGCATTTCACAAAATTCTGGGTAAAAACATAAGATTAGGAAAATAAATCTGTGCTCACCTTGATAGTTGTGTCTTGCTGCTGCTTTAAAATTTCTGCTGAGATGATTTTTTTTTTTTCCCCCAGGTCCTGTGTTGGCATATTGAATAATACTGGCCTAAGTAGTTTCCTAGGATATATTTCAATCCTCTTATGTGATGTCTTTCATAGTAATTGGTGGTGTTTTCCATCACCATCTACCCCTTATTGTAGCATGGTCATGTTTTTCCAGGTTCCCTGAGATTTCTGTGGTGCTGGGATTAAGCTACTGCTAAAATCCAGATGAATTATGTTCACACTGTCTTCCTCTGTGCTGTACAAATCTTTCAGGGGAGATTGTGCCAATATCTGTTTCTCAATTTGGGGTTTTTAAATTTTTTTTTTTAATTCTTTTCTTTCTCAGTAAGTTCTATAGAGAATGCTTAGAAATATACTTTTTTTAATATACTTTTTAATATACTCATTTTTTTTTTTTAAGTGCTTACTGAGTATTGTGCCTGTATTGCAAAGCAAGTTCAGAGGTTGAAACGCATTTCTGAATCCTCCTAGACATGAACATTAAGACGGATTTTGGAGCTGCCTAGGGGATCCTAATGCCAGTGTCCCACCAAACTGAGAAGGAACAAAATATCCTTAGCATCTTTGGTTTGTACAAAACTTAATAATTAGCCTAATAGCAAAACCATCTTACTTCTCATTAAATTACTTTTGAGTCAGCATAAAAGGCTTAGAGTTTTCTGCGGATAAAATGCCGTATGCTGAAAAACCACAAAGTTCATCTTAAAGGTCTTGTTTCTATTTTGCCTTCAGATCCACCGAAATTCTGTTTTGCAAATGTTAGCACGTTAGAAGTCATTCCCCTGTTCATTTTTTCCTCCTCTTTGTTCCTGAGATTCCTGTTCCTTCTTCCAAAAGTGCCAGGCATCACCTTAGAGAAGCAGCAGCTGCTGTGGTGGGGACAGCATCTGCGGGGAGAAGATTAAAAGCATCAAGATGTGTGTTCAGCAGCTTCCGTAAATGTCAGATTTAAATTTGTTTCTGCAGGTAAGTCAGAATCTTCAAACCTAAAAGACAACTGTTGCTCCAGGGGGACTGGGGCCCTGCCTTGGGATGTGATGGAGAGCTGAAGGAAATCTGGCTTTTGGTGCAGAACTTGGTTCAAACTCTGCCTGGGGAAGGAGCTGTCCAAGGTGGCAAACCTGCAAGCGTACAGAAAATATCACCTTGATTAACTGCTGTTTTTAAGATTATCTTCTAAGATAATGCAAACCACTCTAAGCTGGTGACGAGAATCTGCTAAAATCTATTTTTCAAAGTCTTTGAGTGGGTTGATATTTCATTTTTGCTGCGGTTCTGGGTGTACAATGTATAGTTCTAGAAGCACAGGAAACACACAAAGGACCCAGTGCATCCTCTCTTCCCACCAGAGGACAGATATTTTTTTCTGAATGAAAGTCATACAAAGCATTCTAAGCAAAATTATAACCTTAAACAATGATGGGTCTAGAAAACTCAAACATGGACTAAATATGGAATATTTTTATATAGGGAATAAGGAAAAATAGTTGTCTTACTGTGTTTCAGTACTTCATCCATGCATGTTTCTCTGTAGTATTGTGCAAAGAAAATATTTTTTTCTAATTTTAAGACAAGTCCCTGGGTTTTCCTCATCTGTGAACAGGCATTTGGTTGTACATTATAATTTATTTTTTTTACAAACACTAATAAATTTTAATGAGTATTTATGGATGTTTATATTTACAGAAAACTTTCAATATGCAATCTATATCCCTTTGAAACGTTCTGTAAACTAAGTGAGGCTTAATGGCTCAAACCCGAGTCTCCTGAGTCCTGATGTGTCATCAAAAGTTGATAAACATTCCTAATCCTCAGGAGTGTTCTCCTGTGCTTCCAAACATTTTTGTGAGTTGAGATTTATTCATGTGAGTTTCATGCAGATCTTGGGACTCTGTAACAAGTCCAAAGTATTATTGGTGAAATCCAGTGAGTTTTTAAAGATTAATAACAACTCTCAAATGAAGGACACGTGACAAGGAGTACCTTTAACGCTTTGGGTTGTTTACTAATGACTCCAGTAAACAGAAAGTAATCCATGATTAAAGTCTATTTTTGACGGGCACTGATTATTGGAAGCATTTCTTCAGACTTGAAACAAATTTAGATTCTGAATATCTTCTCTACCACAGCACCAGAATTTATATCTAAAGAAGAGAGAGTACAGCAAAGAGAGCCCACAGCCGCTACAATAGATCATCTGATGTATTTTTCATTTAATTCTCTTCACTATCCCAATTAGGCTACAGGAAAAAGCATTTCAAATGGAACTTGTTTTACTATTCCAGCCTTGCTCTTGTGAAATTTGGGAACAACAGAGCTTGCAAAGACCAGTGGTTCATTTACAATTCTATTGAATTAGTCTCTGTATGTTTGTATGCACACAACGCCACAACAGCTGTGTGTTATTAATGAATACAGTGAAGCTGCTTTTTGATATGTACTTTATCTTCCTTTCTCCCCCCCAGCCCCTTTTTTTTTTAAAGTCTAGTAAAAATTTATTTCCGTGGGGATAAGAAAAATGAAAAAGCTCAAATTCCCTCTAATTTGTAGTTTTCCAAATGTTTGCTGTAGTCCTTCCCCAGTCACTGAGCGAATATTCTTGAGATAAAGTTACGTTCCACATTTAGATATAACCAGATTCTTTTTTGTTTAAGAGCATATGAAAATATTGACAGTACTTTTAACCTCAGAAATAACTTATTTGTTTCTTCCAACTTCAGAAACTGAATCACATGGAACTAAATATTAAATAAATGTTTTTAAAAAGCACAAGGCCCCTATTTCTGCCTGAAATTGTAATCTCCAAAGACTGGATCTGACAATAAGTTTTGCTTGTTATTCATCTCATAAAAAAGAAAAAAAAAGTGCAGTGAATTTTTTTGTTTGTTTGGACTGGGTAGGAGGAGAGGTTTAAATGGCCTGGTTCTATAATTTCCTTTTACTCATACTATGAGAATAAGTGTTGTATAAAAAAAATTAAAATAGGAAAAATTAGAGGGCAGATTTTACTTTTCCTACAAGTCCTAGACTTTTTCATTTATTTAATTCCCACGTCAGGTCGGTTTTCCTGATGTGCAGAACATAGAAAACAGAGGCAGGCACCAGTCAGTTTCAAGGAAGGTCTTTGCAGCTACCACAGGCGGCATCAAGTGGTTCCAAACCCCTTCAAAGAGGTTTTGTCTTGTTTGTACTTACTGCAAAATTAGACCTGCTTATTAAACAGATTCATGATTCAAGGCTTCAAGGCTCTCTGGGAGCTGCAAGAGCCAAGCTCCATTCTCTGTTATTTTGGATACAATAAAAAAACCATTCTTTTCTTACAGCTTCTGATTTCATGGACTGGTAGGTTTTGCTCTAAATGGTGTAACTGTGCGTCTGCTTTTGAATTCCTCTCCTGGAGGAAGGATAATGCTGACAGTAACGAGCATATCCAGATTTCTTTTCTTCTTTTCAAAAGGCCATGTTCACTGTCAGTATTTCTACAGCAATTTATTTCCAGCATTTCCTTGTATTTATTTTCACTCTGCAAACTGCACACAATTGTCTGAGAAAACTTGCTTCAAACAAAAAAACGGTGCTTCCAGAAAGCTAACAAGAAATCTCAGGCCGTTCAAAACAGGATGGCACAACAATATGTGACTGGCAGCTAGGCCATTAATGACTGTATGGTGATTCAAAGCTCTAATAGTTTTAAATGGTCTGAAAACAGGAAGCTTGGATTTGGAGGATTTGATAAGTGTTTGAAGAAAAAAGAAGGTAGGAAAACCTATGGTAATCTATTTCTGTTGAAAGCTTGGAGTGGGGTGGTGGCTGTGATCTGGTCATGGAAGGTTTACTGCAGATAAATAACTTGCTAAAAGGATTGTACCTTCCTTTTTTAAAGGGAAGGGTAAGGGGGGAAAGAGAATTCAAGACAATTGTATTAAACACTCAGATAAAGGAGCCTGGCAAATTTGCCCTCAGAAACGGCCTCCTTTGTTATTGTAGGAATGTCCAGTCTCTGATTTGGGGTTGTAAGTAGGACATTAGGATCTAAAAGCTTGGATTAGCTGAAGTCTATAGAATCTGAGGTAAATATTAAAGGCATTCCTTTGCATGGCATTACAGTGGTTTTTTTTTCCCCCTTTCCATTTGTTATTTTTCTTATTGACTTTACATAGGGATTTGCTTTTGTACAGGAATGTTTGTTTACATGGGTTAAACTTTAAAATCATTGGCAATGCTGTCAGGCTTTTAGGCATTATCTAGTCAAGGTATAATAGGAAGAATTTTTTTTTTTTTTGCCAAGGCAGCTTTGGAGGACACTGTTGGGTTCTTAAGGATGCTCATGTCTCACAGGGATTTCATAGAATCATTATTAAATATCCAGAGGAAGACTCTATAAGGTAGAAACCCCTTAATTCTACGGTCGGAACCTCTTTAGTATTAATGATAATCAGCATAAATAATAATTAAAAAGCAATATGCATGACACTTGGCAACCATTGCCTAATAAATCCAAAATTTAGTTTACAGCAAAGCAACTCAATTGTTGGATACTGCTATCTTCTTATGGAAAGCAAATAACAAACTCATTGTTCATTTCCCAGAAACTGTACTCTGGGCCCATAAAGCATAGTTT
This sequence comes from Dasyornis broadbenti, assembly GCA_013397935.1. NCBI lineage: Eukaryota > Metazoa > Chordata > Aves > Passeriformes > Dasyornithidae > Dasyornis > Dasyornis broadbenti. The sequence goes on along the minus strand of VZRN01005622.1, from coordinate 165,741 downwards.
TGATAGCAAAGACAACAATTATGTTACTTTTTTCAAAACTGCTAAAATTCATATGACTTAAGCTATGAAATTTTCAATTTTTTTTTTTTAAATTACTGCATTAAAGCAAATTGAATCTGGATGCTGTGAAAGAAACATTAGACTATCACCACCCAACTGCATGGTCTTAAGCCAAAATCAAATTTCAAGGTCTGGATGTAGATTCACTTTGATTGAACTCAGTAACTTAAAAGTATGTCTCTGTTTGTGGTCGCTGATAATCCATAAGCGTGGAGCTGATAGTGTAATGGATGTTTGTTATTCTTTTAATAGTTCTTGAGATGTGTTGAGTCAAATGGAGTGAGAGGAGAAGAACTGGACCCTGAGGTTTGGAGTATTTGTGTGTGAGAGGAAATAGTCCTATTGTGTAATATTTTTGGGGTTTGATATTTGTCTCCTGTGTTTAGCGTTATGGTAGAACATTGTATTTTCACGAACGTAGCAGAGGTAGCTTGTATTCCCCTGCTTTTTTTTTAAATTTTTCTGCCTTTTTCAACTTTTGTCTTTAGACACAGTGAGGCTAGAAAAGAAATGTGTCTGAGGGATAGCACTGACAGCAAGACCCCACTGACACTTGCCAGTGAACAGCACAGGTACAGCACTATTGAATCTTCTTTTAGAAATGAAACTGTCAACAAATAGAACTTTTTTATAGAGTGCCCTAAGATTCAGGTGTGATTAAAAAGAAAGAGAGAGAAATACAGAAGTTGTAGGTAACAGATAACACAGCGTGTTGGAAAGGGGAAGCGTTTGTCACTAAGTCTGTGCTCAGATATGCAGGTGCGAGTCCCATAGGATTTTAACAAATGTATCCAAAGGCACAGATCGGCTTTAGGGGGAAAAAAAAAAAAATTTGATTTGGAAGGTAGTTAGATTTTTGGTGATTCTAGCCTACAGAAAGCCCTGAGGCTTTTGTCTCTCTACTGTGCTGTATAACATAGAATAACACTTTTCTCCTTGTAATGGCTTTCCACAATAGAGATAAATTTATGTTGCCACGATATCCCTTCCTACCTAGCAGATGGAAGGGGTGAAAAGTGAAATTGAAAGTCTATTAAGGATGGCCAGAATCTCTAAGATTGCCCCTGTCAGCTCTCTGGGAGAATCAAACAAACAGAAAAGGTAATGTCACAAATCCTTCAGGCTCACCTTGGTTAAAAATCCAGTCAAGTTTGCTGCATAATTGCTTTAGAAGCATTTTGATCTGTGATGGGGGAAATGGTACCTGCTCTAGGAATGTCTTGTGTCAATAGGAGCACTCTGACAGTGGCGGAAGTGTCTCTGAGCAAGAGGCTGTATCAATATGTAGCATATATTCAGCTACCGAGAGTGTTTAATTAGGGATATGTTTGGATTTCAGTGCTTGTGAATGCCACATTCAGATTTGCTGTGCATGTCACGGCAGGAAGGAATTTAACCTCACTGTAGAATTGTGTGGGACTTGAAATTGTAGTGTAAAATTTTTACTGGTATGTGTTTGACATAACCTTACTTCTTATTGCTTGAAAACTCGATTGCAACCGAAAAATTGCCCTCAGTCTTTCCTCTTTGCCACACCACAGTGTGTGTGGAGAGAAAGGACGGGGTCAAGATTAGAGGAACTCCACTTTAAAGCTGCCTCAGAACGAGTTTTGTATCATTCTGCCATTTTAAACTCTGTGATTTTCAACTTCTAGAAATCCAGCTGTTTGGGTCACCACAATGACCCAAACACCCCCGTGGCTCTAGGCAAGCTGAATTGTGTCTTTCCTCTGTAAAAATGGAAATGATTCTGTTAAATGTAACTGTTTTGAATCGTTCACATGGGAAAAGACACAGTGAGCTAAATAAAGTTACTGCTTCTGATCCTTAGTCTGCTACACATTATTTCAAATAGTTTAAATATAAAATCTAAAGCAGTGCCTGATTTGAGACAGGCAGCGTTGAGGAGTGAGGAAGAGAAAAGGAGAGTGCTGTTCTTATGCACCCCTCCCTGGATACATGAACAGGGTCTACTCTGTTTCTTAATCTGGGATTTATACCAGGCTTAAATGTGCTTAGTACAGCACTGGTGAAAAGCTGGGCTGGGTATTGCTGGCACCTTGTAAAGAAATGCTGTGAATGGCATGCACAACTGCTGTGATACTCTTTAGCTGTAGTAAATCATCTTAGCCATGATGCCAGGATTTTTATCCTTTAAGATAACTGCTGTACTTGCATGAAATCTTTGGCTTGTTAAATTTTATAATCTTTTGAATCCAAAGATACTGTATAAGCAATGTACACTTTCTTCAGTGCTTTGCAGGCTAGAGCAACCGCTCTTTCAATTGCTGCTAGACTCTCCTGTATGATTTTATAACACTAAGGTCATGTGCTTCACCAGTTCTTTTCTTATTTGTTCCCAAAATTCTGTCTTGTTTTAAAATTAGGGATTTTCAGTGGGCTGCATCTGTATCACAGTACCAGTACCTTGTCTTCATTCACCTTTTCATGAGGAGATTGCTCCTTTGTTCCAGGAACTTCTCCAATCCACTTGTTCAGTTCATTGCTGAATCAATGTGCAAATAAACAATCATGGTTGTGTCACACGTTTCAGCTACCTGATAAAAGGGCAAAATTAGACAAATGACTCTGCAAAGCAACTGGCTCAGCTGCGTTCCATCCATTGCAGTGCAAAAGAAAACAATTACCATGACATGACTAAAGATCTCTGCAGGGATTTTAACTGGCTTCTGCAAGGCATGGTTTAAGCTTGTTTTTCAACAAATGCAAAGACGTTTTCTGTGGGATGGGCTGTCGACACAGTACTAACAACCTGGAACCAGTGAAAAAGTGAAGTCACGAAATCTAGCATGCAACTGCATGGTGTTAATAATGATGGTTTTACCTTTGTGTAGCTGAAGGCAACCTTTAAAGGTATTCAAATCTTGTGCAGGGATCATTTCATGCTCTGCCGAAAAGCTGTGAAACAAAGGGACTGCTTAGCTGCACAGAAACCCACTCTGATCTGCTTGGCAAGTTTAGGCTGACAAACTGTAATTACCTGAGCTTGAATCTGGCCAACACACTGAGATTAACAATCTTGCACGTATAAGGAGAGCCATGGGAACTTTAACAGCATGCATTAGTGGCTGGGATCTCGGTTTTACACCTTGTGTTTCTTCAGAGGGAGACATTGGTGTGTCCCCACTGACACAAGAACAGCTGGACACCCACAGCAGCCCCCAGGCCCCTCTGACTCCTGTGCTTGGCTCAGCATCGTAGGACACAGAAGGAGGGGTAGTTGTGCACCCTGGGCATCAGACTGTGCTGGCAGAACGTGAATCTTGACTCATGCAGCTGTGCTGGAAAAAGCAGAATGAAGGGACAAATGTGCCAGTGAAGCTGGGCTCTTGTCACTACAGTTTTTATCTGAAAGAAGGGTGAGCTTGGGGCTCACAGGAAGATGCAGAATTCGGCCTTGCCAGCAGGGCTGTGTCTGCACTAAGCCTGTGAGGAGGTGCAGCAGTGCAGACGTCACCTCCTGCTTATTCCGCAGGACGCTGTCATGCTGCTGGTGCAAATGCTGCTCTGTTGGTCTGGGCCAGCATGAGCCCCATGTAGCAAAACCCCAACTCTGTGAGCTGTTGAAGTACTCTGTTCCATGCCAGCTGGAACAAAACCGGGGTGGTCTCACAGCGGCTCGGTCTGCAGGTCAGGTGGGTGGCAGGGAAGGTGGTGATGAGCAGCAGGGAGCGCTCCTTTGTAGGCAATGCATTTCTGGTGTGAGCAGTCACCTCTCAGGATACTATGAATTGTTTCAAGGTTTACCCTGGCTAATTTGCCTGATTAATTGTCAGTTTGATTTGGTAGGGGGTGTTCTGTGGGCTGAATCCGAGTGGACTTTGTGAGCTGCCCGGGGAAGTGGTGGAGTCACCATCCCTGAAGGTATTTAACAAACTTGTAGGCATGGCTCTCTCAGGGACATGGCTTAGAGGTAGACTTGGCAGGGCTGGGTTAATGGTTGGGCTCGGTGATTTTAGGGGTCTTTTAACATCCCAAACAATCCTATCATTCTAATGTTCAGACATCCTAATTCAGCAGCTAATCAGCTGGGTCAGTGATGATTCAAAATAAACACAGTGTGAAAACAAAGAGGGTTTAGTGTATTGAACCTTAACTGCCTGTAGAGTTTTACATGCTTTGCTAAATTGAAATTTCATACGCAGAGAATACCTGCAATACCACAGTGGCTTCTCAATCCCATGCTTTTGTGATAACTTCCTTTCTAGAGGAGAAAATAAAATGTAAACTTAATTGCTTAAACTCTGAAAAATGCTTTTCTTTGAACTCAATGAAGCACAAAGATGAATTGTTTATTACTAAAGGGAATTTAGCTCTATTTACAACTGCTTGTACTGTGAAATTGGTTATTTGTGATCTCTAAAGACTTGCTTTCTTTTCGGGGATATTGCACTGTGGCTCAGACTACAGTGGAAAACCAGACTGTAAGAAAATTACAGACTCTAGGACAGCTTGTTTCAGTTTTTATGGAAAATAAATATGGAGCTTTACCAACTTTAGTATTCAAAGCAGGGAACTTGTTAAAAATCACTGAAATGTAAACTAGCCAACACTGATGGTTTTAAAAGCAATTATTCTGAAATACTAGACAAATGCTGTTCTATTTGTGCCCGCTGCCTCATTCACATCTCCACCACTGCCAGACCAGCTTAGAAAGCCAGCCCTGAACACAGATATAACGAAGTCAGTTTGGTGAGACGGACGAATGCATCCCACACAAAGTTCTTCACGTATTTGTGAAGCTTGTGATCACTGTCTGCTGACCTCCTGCACAGCAGAAATGTAGGCCAGTGATTTATGTACATGGCTTTCTCAGCTGTTCTGGAAGTTCCCAGCTAAGCTGGCCAACTAAAATAGGAGTTCTTCCTTGTGCAGAAGGATAAACCAAGATTTTTAGGTCTACCGGTTTTTTCTGGGTCATCTTGCCACACAGAAGGATTGTGTCCAGATCTGATCAGCTTTGCTCCGGAGCAGCTTCCACACTGACCTGAATTCAGGGAAGAGCAGGGGGCCCATCACTGCACCAGTGAGATTGCCTTACCCAAAGAGACAGAAAGGGCCTGATCTGTTCAGCTCTGGCAAGAACTGAAAGGATTATCTTTGCAATGTTTTTTTCCAATAGAACTGTGTGGATGTGGGGATATTGGAGGAGGTAAGAAAGCTGACACTTCTCAAATAGTGTTTGATAGCTTGATAAGTGGGATTACATAAAGAGGGTAAACCCACCAAAATAGCAGAGCAGGGAGACTGCTGATGCAGGAGGCGCATTCCAGGTCTCTGTTCTTGTGAACAGGTTGTCTTTAACAAATAGCTCGACTCTACTAGGAAAAACATTGAAGGGCTACTTTAAAAAGTTTTTTAAGAGAATACATTCTTGTTTTGAAAGGCAGCTCAGAGGGCACAGAACGAGAGATAAAGATTTCTGGTTAGCTTTTAAAACATAGGTGGCACTAACTGTGCTCTGCACGGCAATGGGAATGAATTGTTTTTGCCAATTTTCTATGAATAGCAGGTCAAATTCAGTGCACGGTTTCTAGGGTACCCACCCTGTTAGTTACTAGTCTCAGTAATGCACAGCTCTTGCTAAATTAACTGCAAACATCCATGCTCTGGGTGCACTGATGCTCTCTGTGCGACACACACACATTCAAAAGACCTGAAGGTCTTGGTTTTTGTGTGAAACAAGCCGTGATGTTCAGTCACATTTCCATGAAACACTGGTACAGCAGGTTTCATGCAAGATGAGCACTTACTTGTTTCATGTCAATGACAGCATTTTTGGTACAAAATTATTAAAAAAAATTCATATGTTAACCCAACCATATAATTATTGTAAGGGCCACCAGCTGTCAATACATTGCCGGTTTATTATATTTAAATTAAACAATAACCTTTTTAGTACACAAAAATGATGGCACCTGAAACCTGCTTTCAAAGACCCAGAGAATCACTGTTGCTTGGGGTGTTTATGCTTTTTGGGTGCGTTTTCCTCCTGCATCTTGGTTTTGGCAAGCAACTGCCTTATTTCACTTCTGAGAAGGTGGATCACTGCTTGGTGAAGGAGTTAAATGCCATTGGCTGTCATTTACAGTTTGTTATCAGAGCTCTGATAAGGAATGTTTTTGCTAATTCATTTCTCTTGCAATAGGAATTGTGCCTTAGAAAAGCAGTTCTCTTGTCTAATAGGAACTAAACCATTTAGAAGGAAATAGGAAGTGTTTCCCAAATGAAAATCTAAAGAAACCCTAAGTTTGCCAGTGGTATTTCAACAGTCACATTTCTACGTGCTCAAAATTTAAGCTTTGGTATTTCTGCTGGGGAGCAGCCGAAAAACAAGTACAAAAGAAAAATCAAATCTAATCACAGAAGTGACATGAACCTTTCCATCACAACAGAGCTCCAGTTCTTGTGAAGGATACTTTATGACAGGATAGCACTCTAGGATGATACAGGACCGAAGAATAAAAGAAAGTCGAGTGCAAGTGACTTCTCATTCATGCACATGTGGAAATGAAAGAGTGTATTGAATACAGCTGCATGTTTCTCTTGGACCGAGGGGAATCCGATGTGTTTTTGTTAGTTTTGGGTGAAAATTTGATGACTAAAATTTACTTATGCCTTCAGATGGATGAGAGAGCATAAGAAAGTTGGCAGATGGGATTTAGAGTTCAGGAGATCTTCACATAGAAGAGATGTGGACTTTGAAAGGGAGATTTTGTTTAGGTATAAGTGCTGATAAGCACAAATACAAGTAGAGAAACAAACTTTGTGCCAGTTCTCCGCGCTATGTCATGAAATGCTGGATTTGTTTTACCAGATGTTTTCTTTTGTATTCTGAATAGTTTATGAAACAGTAGAAAGGAAGGACAGAATTTGGATTTTGGTGAATCTAATAGTCCATGTAACAAACAAAATCAAATCAATGAGTGGATTTAAAAAAAACCAACAAAACACTTTCTTAAGCAGAAAACTAGAGAAAATTAATTGGCTAAGTTATTTTTTGTGAATTATTCACTTTAGCTTGATTTCTAAGTTTTGCTTATTATCGATGCTTAAGTAGACTAATGGTGCAATATGCAAATTTAATTGTTTTTATTATCACTCTGGACACAGGTATTCTCTCATTGCTTTAAAAATGTGCATCTTTAGATGTAGTTTTGAACAGTCAGTTTACACATTGACAGCTGATGATTTTGTGCTAAAATCCATGCAGTCCCATTCTGTGAATATTGGAAAAGTAAGGGCGAGTAAACATGATTAACTGCAGGCTGTGATGCTAAACATATTCCATTATTCAAGCAAATGTTTCTCTCTCTTTCAGCTAATGAGAAATTTATGGATTAGCCTTTTCCTCCTTCCCTGGTGGTTATTCCCTCCTATTGTTAAGAATCTAGGGGATAATATAATGAGATGCTCCCTTGGTTACTATCAATAAGACTTCAAATGGGTTTTTTTTGTTTTTTTTTTTTTTTTAGGAAGAAGCAGCCAAACTCATCCCAAGTGCAACATCAACAGAATCAATAATATAGCAGTAATGAATGAAACAAACTGCCTGCACCACTGCAAAGTGTCTGTCTGAGCACTTTGATTGAAAACACTTTTTAAATTTTCAAACGCCTGTTTTAAAGACATTAAACCTCGCAATATTTATCCAGAAGCTCAGCCTGGAAAAATGGCCATTCTGCAGGAAATATGTGTCAGCATATTCGTGTCACACACGCCTTGCTGACCTTGGGAAGGGGCAGGGCCCAGCTCATGGGTGTAGATGGTTAAGGGCTGAAAAGTGAGACATTCCCAGAGACATCCAGTCAGCAGCTGAACCTCTCAAAGCCAAGCACCTCTTTGGGAAACAAACATCTCCACAGACAGCCTGATTTCATAAGAAAGGTTTTATTTTAAAGCTTTTCCTCATTTGCTTTCTTGGAATTTCATTTTAACACATGGCTTGTCTTAAAAAAAAAAAAAATACCAGAACTGTGCGCTCTTTCTATTGATATGAAACAAATCTATCTTGAACTTGTTGCTCATTTTTAATTAAAATTTTCTGTTCTATGAAGCATGAGTCTTAGGCTGACTGGCAATCACTCAGGCTCTTGGAACAAAAGATCTTTGCACAGCTTCATAGAAAATTCAGTGAGAACCTCCTGCAGGAGTTCCTTTTCCCACAATGAGATTTCAGTAAATTACTCCATCCCTTTCAAGAGTAATTGCAATAAATCTGGTACAACCAGCAAACATGAAATATGTCAGTGCATCACAGTTCATTACAATAGGATCTCCATTGCAGACTAATAATAAATAGTAATGCTCAGATAATGGCCAAGAAAATGTAACATCTGAGCTTTGAAGGAACATAAATAAGGATCTGAGCTCATCGGATCACGTTCGGAATAGAATAAATGGGTGCCCTGTGGACTTCTATCAAAGTGATGGATGAGGGGTTTTCTTTTTTGACTACTGAGAATGCAAAGAAATAAAAAATGTAGCCAATGCCCAGACTTCCAATGGTTTCCCTGCATTTTCAGCAGCTCTCCCCTTCGATGAATGATTGAGAACTGTGAGCCCGGAATGTGAAGGACAGCTGCTCCGGCAGGAGTATTTGGGATCATAATCCAAGTTGTAGCAGTACCTTGGGCATTTAAGTGAAACGGTCAAAGAATTCTGCTGTGGGTTTTGTTTCGTTTTACTTCTCAGTGTTTGTAAAAATCATGATTTGTGGAAAGCATGAGCGCATTTCCTTCTGTTCTCAGTTAGTCCTCGTTTGGAAGTGTTGATTCCTTCCCTTCATTTCTTTTTGGAGCACGATCCAATTTAGTATATTTTTTTCCTGCAGTGCTGATCCTGTCAGTCAATAGCTAGAAGTTATATTCATTTTTAATACTATTTTTTGCTCTTTCAAGCAACTCTGTCGAAGCACACTGGAGCACATTTCAGCTGCAGCACAACACACTTTATTTTAATCTTTCACTGATACCAGTGGATGCACAGAAAACGCGACTTTCTTGCAAATTATAACTGAATAATTTAAAGCACAGCCAGATTATTATTGTGAGCTCATGAAGGAGAAAATTAAAGGTTTAAGGGACAAACTCAATTCTGATCTAAAACTGCCATAACATGTGGAGATAATAAAACGTACATCAGTAGTGAAAATTGGTCCAAATGTAATTTCTGAATTGACAGTGTGTGTGGATAATCTTGTGATGACATTTTATTATTTTTCAGGCTGAGACAGAAGTAATCAAATCTCATTTGTCAAAGCTGGTTTCTTATTTCAGGCATCTGAGGGGAATGTTTCTGCAGCATAGCAGGTGTTTTGAAGGACTTTAATTTTAAGGTATAGGGTAGAGGACCGAGACAGGACACCCGACTTGACTGATGAATGTTTGGAACCATTGTGGAACCCCCATTCTTTCTTTATTCTGTATTTCCAGCAATTTACAGTTGCTTACAACTTCAGAAGCCTTTAATTGTTTGTCATAGCATTTTCTTTGTAGAAATATTACTTATGCAGTGCCCTGAGTGCGTAATAAATATTCTTTACAATGGATCTACTTGTTTAATTTAAAGTTTCAAATAGTTATGTATTATTCCCAGACCAGATAAAGCACACATCTGTTTCAAACTTCTGTTGAAGTGGCTCCACTTCCATGGCTCAACAGAAGTTTGAGATGCAATGTCTTCGTGTTAGAATAAAATTTTTCCACCTGAATCCAGGAGGGTTGCTTTGCTTCTGCACTAGTTTTAAAACTTAATTATCTTGTCTCCTTCTCTCTTGTCTGAAACAATAACAGCTTTGTTACTTTTAGAAAATCAGAAGTGATTGTGGCACGGGGCTGAATGAAAAACCCAGTGCTGCCGCTGATTGTTAGACAGCAGGCCTGGTGATTTCAGAGCTGACATGCAAAATGTCTCAGCAAACTCCTGCTCTAGGCTTGCCTAGGTGTTATGATAATTTTCCTGTCCTGTGGGTGAAAAGATTTTAAAATCCAGACTGGGTTACTGAGATTGCCTAGTCTGATCTCCTGGATGGCATAAACTGTAAAATAGAAGCTTCTGATTTTGATAACAAGAACATAATTTTGTTTGGAACTTGAACATGCTTTCTTCAATTTTATTTCTGTTTGTTTTTCGGAAGGAAGGCAATCCCTGGAAAATGCACCTTGTCTTTTCCAAGCCTGTGTCCCTCCTACCATTTTCACTCCAAGGCTTATAGTCTTAGCAGTGGGTAAAATTGCTCACAATTTTTTGTCTAATTTTGCCTAAACCAAATTCTGACCTTGTTATTGAACCTGGTTGTGTCACTCGTGACAAGTTTGTGGTATTAAAAAACTACTTCCTGAAGAAGCAGTTGCAGGCAGTGAGGAAGTTTCCTACTTACATCATCTCTTGGATAAAATCCAGAACCTGAAGCAAGGGCTTCCGGGCTTGTCACTGCTCACACAGGGTGTGTGGCATTAAAACCCTCCTCCCCACCTTTTGAATACCTGATGCCAGAATTTACACACCCCCAATATATATTTTAGGGTTCTGACTCGCCAATTTGTTCTTCAAACTTAGCAATACGAAAAGGAATTGTGAGTAGCATGCTGTCATGTTGACTTTGGGAGTCCTTCTGCCCACGGCAGCATTTAGCCTCGATATTGTTGAAGTCTGAGGGCGCCGTCCTTGTGCTATGGGGCAGATGCAAACCCAGGTCCGTTCTGTCACTTCGTCCTTTTCCCATCTTTTATTCCTCAAGTATATGAACATCAAACCCAAATGCAGTCCTTCAGGTTCCAACATTATAACAACAGAGCCGCTTCTCATGGGGTTTTTTTTCCTCCATTTTGTTCTCTGAAGGAAGGGCAGTCACGTCTACTGCTTCAGATCTTTATAAAATTTAATTTTTAAACAGTGTCATAGTTCTCAGCAGAGAGATCAAACCAGAGTTACATCAAATTGCATTCTGACCTCAAGGTATTATCCTCAAACTGCAATCCACGGTGCTTCCCCTCATTAGTTTAATGAATACTACAGCAGTTTGTCTCGGTTGACTTTTTTCATAAATAATTGGAAATCCTTTGTTGCCATGGCTTAATATCATTTCTTGCCCTATCCCTTAATGATTCACAGTCAATTTCTTAATCCAGAACTCTATTTTCCCTGAAACTCTCCTGTCCATGGCGATTATTCCCATAACTGCACCAAGATGATTGAGAACTCCGTCTCCATCACAGCAGATGCTAAGGAAATTTACTACTTTACTCTGCTGACCCTCTTTGGACTTGAAAATTTTGATCAGATGCTTATTATGTGCACAGAAGTTTTGATAGTAACTAATTTACGTGTGTCTTATCTTCCTGATCTAGTGAAGATTCAATGTTCTGCCTTCTGACTCAAGCTGAGCCGCTGCCAGTGTGATTGCGGAAAGCGTTCCTGCTGAATTTGCTGATTCCACTGCAAGATGGAAGTTGTTGGGTGGGCAGCAGAAGGGGAAAAACACGCCCTGCTTCTCCCAGATGAACCTGCCTTTGCTTCCCAAAGAGGTCTTTTTCACTGATGAGCTTCCAGAAGCTTCCAAACTTGTGTCCCCGTAGCTGCCGTGGTGTTCTGTGGATACAGATGTTCAGAAGCTGAGATTCAGTTGGTTTATTTGGCAATGTTTGCAAACATACATTAACACTGTTTCACATCACGTGTGGACTTTAGGAGGAAATCTTCCAAAGCTCCACCACTCACAACATTTTACCCCATGAAGTGCCTAAATTGGGTATTATTTGGACCAGAACAGAGCCAGGCACTATAACCAGGGATTGTGAAAATCAGAGAGGTATGAATTCTTCTTTTTTTCTTTCTTTTAAAGTGTCTCTCCCGGGTGCCGCAATGATGCAGCTATTAGTACCAGTCCTGGAATAATCTGAAATTCTTTATCTCTTTTGTGAATACGCATTTTTATACCCGTAGGGTAGCAGTGTGGAGAAGGGCAGTGAAAATCTGTGTCCCCCATGAATTTCAGTGCTTTTCTTTGTGTGCTTAAAAACATTGGCGGTGCATTTTACAGCACATTGTGTTTGAAGTGGTCTGCAAGAAAGGAAACGTGGTTGGGAGACAAAGCAACACCTAAAAATACGTATTTACAGGTGAACAAGTAACAATACTGTCCCAGAATGAGCAAATCCCAAATAATGCTCAGTTTTGTCTCTGCAAAAGCGTGCAGACTTCAGCGACCAAGGATGTAACTGAGGACTGATTTAGTGGTAACAGCACAGCACAAACTGAAGGCAAATAGAGATGCACACTTGCACTCTTTGCAGAAATAAATTCCTGAACTGAAACACTTTTGTGGCCTTGTGCCCACAGTATTCCAAATTTTCTTGATGATAGTGGTGGAGGAGTGGGGAGGAAAATCATGAAGTGAAGCCACCAGCCTTTTTATGGAATGTTCTGATTCACAGGCAAGGCATGTAGGTGCCCTGTTCTTGCACACAGCCAGGGAAACAGATTGGTTTGGTGCTGGGGAACACATGGGCTGTGTGCTGGCATCAGATTCAGCGTGAACTTGAGTGGTTTAATTTTTAGGAGGACATTTTTCCATATGCTTGCAGATCTTAAATGGTGCATTTTGGTAATGTAAATCATGTAGCTGTTTTGTTTTTTTTTATTTGTGACCTCGTATGTATTAAATTCCCAGTACTCTGGCCAGTGGTCTGAATTTATGTTCTCATTTAAAAAAAAAAAAAAAAGCAAACAAAGCAAAAAGGTTTTTGTTAACCTATTTATTTTGGATACATCCTTTTCCAAAATATCCTAATTCTGATCAGGATTTCTCTGACTCCACTGGCTTGTCACCAGTAGTGCAATTGGAAAAGTCGCTCTTAACACCGAGTTGCAGAAGTGCTTCTCTCTTAGGTGATCTTAAATAGACTGTTTTCTGTGTTGCAATGGAGTTTTTTTGTTTGGTTGGGGTTTTTGTTGTTGTTGTTGTTGTTGTTTAATTGTTATTGATGGCAACTTGAAGAATTATATCCTCTGTGAAATGGCCAGCACTTAAAAAAATTAACCTATTACGGATCTAAGCATTAATAAAAACAAAGCAATTTAAAAGACGCGTGCGCCCATACATTCTACACTCAAGCAAAATAAAAAGCAAGATTTTATGCAGAAAAGCCCACGTATTTCACAGATCAGCACATTGCTATTCCTATGCAAAATATTTATAGACAAGTCAGTGAGTTTTAAATTCAGTTCAATACGGATTAGAGAAAAACTAAAGAAGTTTGAATGAATCAATAAGTTTCTCATTAATACCAGCCTTAGAGTGAGAAGGTTTTTTCTTAATACAAAACACCATGCTTTGTCTACGAATGAACCTGTCATATCATTTTCTCTTTTGTACTTCTTTCTACTCAGTTATTATTGATCTATCAACAGGAAAATTCTATGGATTTTCTATACAGTACCAGCCATTTTTCTCACGTTGGAGTGGCTGGTTATTTTAAATCAAGCTGATGTTGTAAAACACTCTATAAAATATGCCTACATTGTGCAAATGGGAATAGATTTCACTTGTCTAGGGGTTTGATAGACCTCACCTTCTGTGATTGAAGGTGGGGTTTTGTGTAGGAAGTGTGATTTTATTGAAATTGCAGAGTGAGTGTTACTTTTAACTTTGGATTTCTGAGCTCAGATAGGTGAGCTCACAAGCATTGCCAATTTCAGGGACAAAGAAAAAAATTTTTTCAGCTACAGTCTCTCTGAGTTACAAGGAAAACTGTTCCAAATTTGCAGCTCCTCTGTTCTGCAGGGCCCAAGCTGAGTGCAAAATCAGGATACAGAAAAAGAAAATCACCTGTCTGGTCCTGCGAGGATCTTCATCTCTTGGGTCTACTTTTACATTCGTAGGGCTGAGCAGTTTGGCATCAAGTTCACGTCTAAACCCTACATTTGATCCTTCTCTTACAGCACTTCTGCTTTACTATTTGCCCTTGGTGAATTTTAGGGAAGTCGGAGATGTGTTTGGCATTGGGAATCCTGCGCAGTGCTCCGTGCTCTTCTACTGTGAGCACTTGTGGGATTCATTGATTTAAGGAGTGAGCAAAAATCTTCATCATATCACAGAAATAAATAGTGTGCATGTTGTTCTGGGGGACACTGTAAACAAATTATAAAAGGGATTAACAGGGGCCAGCTCTCTTAATCTGTTCAACTAGTGACACATAAAATCAGAGGAGCTGAATCTCACAACGTGTGTCCAAGTCAAGAATATAAATTCACCCCTAAGGCCTAAGAGGCAAGGGGTGTTGATATCTTCAAAAACGTTTTCTAGAGAGCCCCAAGAGTTATGTGAAGTCATCTTCCTTGCACGTGCCCACAGTATGGTGGGAAATAGGCCAGAAAACACAGGGAGTGCTTGAATATCCCTGAGAGAGAAGTTTTTCAGAGAGACGTGTGGGCTTATATCAAAATATTTCTCCTGAGGCAAACAATCAGGAGGGAAAAAAAGGGGTGCATCTTGCTGTGGTATCTCTGGGCAAATGAGTGTGGGGAACCTTTTCTCACCCATTAGTGAGATCTGGGTTTGTAACCTGCTTTTCAAAACCAAATTGTTTTATAGCCATGCTCTTGTCACGCATCTGCAGCTTTTTGCCAGCCCGGCAGAGTGGGCTGCGGGCTGCCTTAATGATGGTTTAACCACAGGAGTAACCTCTGCCTATTGTTGGCAGCTGGGACGAGGAAACTGAGGCAGGGCGAGGGCAGAGCTGGGAGCTCTGGGCTGTCACTCTCTCGAAACAAGCTGAGGCTGTTTGTTTGCTTGGTCACACATCTGCCACGTGTCAATCTATGCTGCACCAGAGCTTCCAGAAATATTTATGGAAAGCAAGAGCGTGAAAGTCCCTGCTTCTATGTATAATTTAGGCAGTGAATTTAGATATCCCATTGAAAAGGTAAAATCACATATAATGATGTAATGGGGGAAAATACACATGCTGTATTTTCTAATGCATGTGGAATTTTCAAATGCAACAGATACATGTTGTCTAAATAATTCACACGAGGATTAGAAAATCTGACAGATTTATAAGTGATTTAACTATTTTTTCCATGTAGGTCTTTCTCCTGTCGAAGAAGACATAACTGGGAATATCCCTTTATACAGTTTTGAACACAGCAATCGTTACCTAGGAAAGGAACCCCTTAATGAATGTGTCCATTTGTCATTCTGTTATCAAAGATAGTCACCTCATGAGCGAATGCACTGATCCACAATTCTATTAGGAGTTGCGTCTGATGCCCAAGCCCCTGTAATTGCTGCCTGTGCAATTGTGTAGCTCTTGTAAATTGCTAAAGACAGGTTGATGTAAACACAGTGTTCGAATTCAGGAGTGACAGTCCTAATACAGCAAAATAATCAGAATAGATCTATCTGACAAAGCCAGTAATTATTAATTTGAATACCAATTAGTTCTGAGCAGGTAGGTTTATTCCAGCTTTTTCCTTGGACTTGAGAATGCTTGTATTCCTTTTCCAAACTCTTCAGGAAAATAAAGGCAAAAATTCATTACGCAAAACCAACGTGTGCCTGGCGCTTGCCTCTTCAGTATTTCTATCTGCTGCCATGCTGTAAATCCATCTGCTCAAAACAGACAAATTGTTATCCCATCGTTGAATTTAAGTAATAAAATCTATCAGCAAGAGATTTCTGCAGGTGGGGGAAATCGATCCAAGCAGGGCAGTGTGAAACACTGAGGGAAAACCTGCTCAGAACGCTTTTGGAGATGGATTGAGAATGCATCTGCTTTTCTCACAGCAGTTTATCTCACATTTGAAACCATTGCCTTTAAAGGTATCCTCATCATGTTAGAGGCTTCTGATCTTCTCTTGGGAGTGATATATCATCTATTTATCTGTCAATCAATCAATCAGCTATTTTTAATAGGAACAAAACACCCGGTTTCCCCTCACATTTCCTTTGGGATTACCATGGGGACCAAGTTAAACTGATTAAAATTGGAACTTCATGATTTTTTATTAGCTCTGAAATACAAATAAGTGCCTGTACCTTCTGTAACCAAGCATTAGCTGAGCAAATACAAATTTGCATAACTTAGGAAGCGATTGCAAAGCCTGACGTTGCAGAAGCAAGCCTTTGTTAGAATGAACTCTCAAGGAGAAGTGGTGAAAGTTTTATCACTTGGGCCATCTTAAACCGAGCTGGAAACAGCATTGACATTACAGTGGTTTGTGCTCAGATAGGGATGAATTTGCTTACTTAAAATAATGGTAGGCCTCTTTTAGCAATGCAAATTTTGGCAGGAATGAAAATAACATATACTTTACGTATAATTGAAAGTATCATTTTGGCTAAACCCTTGAAAGTGCTGTTAGTCTTTTATTCTGGCAACTGAAAAATATAAAATTAAGTCAATAAAAACATGTATATTATTAGCCTTCTAGAAAATATTTTCCCTCCTGCTTTTAAATATATGTTTGAAAAAAACATTTAATTCAAGAGTTCAAGCAAGTTCAATATTTTAATTATTTTCTGGAAATTAATTTATGTGAGACAATTCCTGGGTCTGAAATCTGTACTGCCTATTAATTGTTAGGAGAAATGGACACTAAAAGGAGTACAGTGGTGTAACTGTAAAATTTGTTGTCACTGGAAAATTTGCTGTCTTTTCTGTTTTCACCATACTTTTGGATTAAGTACAAGTACAGATTTTGTATTCTTTTTGCTGGGTGCAATAACGTCCTCTACTGACAGTGCCTCCTTTATTTTACTGTTGGAGTAGTTAATGCTGACAAGAGCATGGAAAAAGTGGATGATGGAAAGAAACACTTAGAATTCGGGATAAGCTTGTTGAAACATGGCGCGCTGTTCTTTTCAGGTGCTTTATTTCAGGTAAGAACTTGAGGCATAGTCTTACTAAAGTGAAGGGATTATTTCCGATTTACTGAAAAAAGCCAGCACCTCACAGGACGATCCTCTGACGTTGTTACGTATTTTGCCAAGCAGCACTTTTAAATATTTTTTTTTTTTAAATAATGAATGACTAATAAACATAATAAAGAGAGATTTTTTAAATGACAGAGATTATCTGCATGAAAGAGAGTAAGATGAGGATTCTCTCAAGCTCTAACCTTCCAGGCTGGTGAAAGGATTGTTGAAGAATTGGCAAAAGAGTATCAGAGAGAGAGAGGATGAGTCGATGATGTGTGCGGTGATGGGGTTTAATAGGCCATCAGAAATGTTAAAAGAAAAATAATTTCAAACAATGGGTCTTTTAAATGCAGATTTGCAACAGCTGGGCAGATCTGAGAATTTTCAAGGAAATGAGGATGAGCCTGAAAGGAATCTCTTTGCTGATTTGCATCTGGCTTTGGTATTTGCATCCTAACAGAAGTTGGAAGTTCAGTTTGGCAAAGCCTTTGTTATTTGCTTCTTGTGCATGTTGCTGATGTTTTCTTTTGCAAAGTGGGCAAAATTCAGGAGGAATTTGTTGTAAACGAATCAAGTATGTCTTTTCTTCTTAACAAGAGGTGTATTTTCTGCATATCTAAAAATATGGAAAAGCCACACTGAGCTCAAACTCTTTGCTCTCTCTGACGCCTGATTCCATACATCAGAAGCATCAATTATGCCACTTGAAAGGTGAGGTTTTTTTTGCAATGTTCAGACAAAAAAAAAAAAAAAAACAAACCAAACCTAATGTAACTAGTGTAGTGAAAAAAGTACTGGTTAAACCCAACGAGTAAATAAGGATCATGTGTTCATACAACCTTTTTTCCCCTAGGGTTATGTTTTAAACCAGTTATGGAGAATGCTGGGCTGTTAGGTGTACAAATACACCTGCTAACTACAGCATTTTTATTTACGAGAGATGGAGAAAAGTCACTGGAGCTTTGGTGCTGGTAAAAAGAAGTTGGAAACCTTTTAATTTTTTGGAAGGCTGGCTTAGAAAATCTTGTGTGTGTTAGGTTAATCGGGTGAAACTTGTGTAACAATGAATGTTTGCTCTCTCTGAACACTGTGACAAGAAAACCACTCAGGGCTTTGTTCAACAAAGCTCAAGATGTGCTGCTTGTAGAAAGAGGATACCTCAGAGCAGCAGCATTCAACTTCTTTCAGTTTAGGTTCCTGTTTTTCTCTTTTTGCTGTTCCTCTGAGGAACTTACGTAAGGAATTGAAATCTGGCGGCGTGTCAAGGGCGATTTGGATCTCCCAAATCGACAGGACAACATATACTCTGATTTAAACTTTATTTCATGAGCTCATTAAGAATTAAACCAAACAATCCTGACAGGAGACAACAATTTGCAGGTGAGCATGGCTGCATAGAGGCCCTTTAGCTCTTCCTGGGCATCTCTTGCCTCCCTGGCTCTGCTCCAATCCCAGCGCTGCTGCTCCCAGCGCACATCAGGCCTCAGCATGAGCTGGGGTAGCCAAGATGTCAGCAGGAGTTGAGTGAGCTCCCACAGCACCCTTGTTTTCCTAACTCAGTCCTTCTCCTTCCTGTCCCAAAGCCCCAGCAGAGACCAGTCCTTCCTTCAGCTCTAAACTCTGCCAAGAATCTCGTGGGTTAAAACCAACCACTCCTTTATGTTTCAAATTTATTTTTCTTATCTGTTTCCTTCTGTCGCAATTCCTTTGCTCTCTCTAACTTTTCTTACCTAAACTCAGGCCTGTATAGACAAAGGTAGGAAATAAAATAAACTTGTTGTTTATAAATAGACACTGTTCTAATTAAAGAGTTCAAAAATGTTGGATTCCAGTGAATCTCACCTCCAGCATTTACACATATTAACTACCCTAAATTATCTTCTTTTAGATTTTCTGTGAAACTCCAAAGAACAGAATTAAAACAAGAACTTCTAAGAGATTTTATCCTTGAAATATTAATTATTAATGACATATTAAAATTCCTATGCTTTCTATTAAAATTACTTTAATCATCAAGACAGCAGAACAAAGAAGTGCCGCTGTAGCTGAAGATATTATACAGGTGGTTGCTTCAAATAAAACTGGAGAATTCAAAGAGAGATATATGGGAGACTTTAAAGATCTCTTTTTGCAGTACGTTGATTTCCTCGAGGAGTGGAAATGAGTGGAAAATTGTTTGCATGGCTGATGTTGTCCTTGCACACCACAGTGATGCACTGGTGAGGTGGTGAAAATGAAATTTGTCCATTTCACTGCAACTGCAGGCTTAATCTGCTGGGGTGAGGAAGAAAGCGGGGTTAATTAATGTCTGTATGCCCATGGCTTTCGCTTTCAATTACTGCTTTAAATTCTATCTAGGTTGTTTTATTTTTCTGAGAAACAATCATGAAAAAAACAAAAAAATCGTGGCTGATATGTTCATTCCTGCAAGATGGTTCATTCCTGCCTTCATTTCTCATCAAAGCCACTGTAAAATGAATGAATGCAACAGATTAAGAGATTGAATCTTAAATTATTCATTCATTATTCGGAGGACTGGGAATCTCTGATATAGCCAGGAGGATTCATAGGGGAAAAATGCAGGATACTGTGGGAATTACTCCGAATTTGGACGGGAACTTCAAGTGACAAGGTCAGATCACCAACAAACTGAGCAGCCTTGAGAACTGTAAGAGAAGAGTTTGTCAGAATATATGGTTGAAATAAAGCTGTGGATAAATACAATTTAGTGCGTATTTCGTTTTAAATGGCAAGGTTTGGGGAATCCCTTTCACTGGTTAAAACTGAACAAATTAATCCAAAGATAGTTGGGGATGGAATTGGTACATCTACAAGATTAATCTCAGTTGTTCAGTACCTCGTGGCAGCTGTAAAATGGAGCCAACACAATATTTACCTATGGATGGATTAGGGAATTGAATTTTTTTGGTTGGAATAATCATATAAAGGCAGATGGGAGTACAGAAGGTTAAAATTAAAAAAAAAAAAATTGTGGTTGGAGAGATTGAGGACAAAAATAAACTGAATGAATCTGTCCCTTCAAAAGAATGTTTTAATTATGGAGATCCGTGGCTGGAGAAGGTACATGATATTATATTAATCTGATAAAATTTGGGATCTACTTAATGAAATTCTTTCTCCTTCTGTCTTGCAAGAGGGAGAGCTTTTTGCAACCCAGCTTGGAGGAGGAAGTTTTTATCATCATCTCACTCAAAGGTCTCCAATCCTTGGAAACATTTTCGGTTACTTGTGATAAGGATTTCTGTGTGTGTGTGTGTGTGTCCGGTTGTAATTCCATAGGTCTCTACAATCCTAGCCAAACTTCAGGGTCAAGCTTCAGGTTTTAAAGCCAGGACATTTTTCAGCAGTCTGTGAATGCAAATCACTCTCTTCTGCAAGGTTTTCTTCTGATGTGGAGGGGAAAAAACATTTGAATCCATCATACAGAAAATGACTTGTCTTGTGAACATTTAACAGAGAAAAACTAATTAAAAAAAAAAAAAAGCTTTGAAAATCAGTGATTCATCATGCTTGCGAAAGTAAAAATAATAGCTTTAAGATCAAGCTTTTACAATAAATTTAGAGAATTTTATGCTACTTTTACCACTATCCAGAGTTATAATTTTCATTGGAAAATAAATATTTCTTCATAGGAAAACTGTTTAGGGCACTGAATTCAAGTAAAGTACTGGCAATCTAATGTATCCACTTAAAACCTGAAGTAATCATTTGCAAAACAGGGATAGGATGCAGTTGCACGGGAAATTCTTCCACTAAAAAAGTGGAAGACAAAAAAGAGAAAAAAGGTAGCTATTTTTCATAAGGGAGAAGAAGAATGAGTTAAAGCATAAAGGTTAACTTGATTGACCTATCTTTCCTGGAAATATGCTGAAATTCATGGTTCAACAAAATATTTGTTTGCATCCAGAAGACAAGGAGAAGATAAGAACCCATATTCATTTATCAAGAAAATAGTCACTTGAGACTTACTTAATTTCATTCTAAGACAGAACCATAACTCATTGGAAAAGGGAGAAGAAATAGATGTCAGAAAGCTGATAAAGTTTTTGGCATTTTCTCAGATGACATTCTTATCCACAAAATAGGGAACCATAAATAACCCAGGATAAAATGCAAGCTCTGTGCGGATGTATTTGGAATTCCAGAATGAGATAATCATTGAGATTTGCTGTCAAAATGGAGGGATGCCCAAAATGAGGTTCAACAGATCCCAGTATGCCTTAAGGTTGTTGTTAATGACTTGGGTAGGAGAATACGGAATGTACTCGTGCAATTTGTAGGTGACACGTCACTAGGGATGCTTCAAACACGGTGGAGAACACAATTCCGATTCAGGGTGACTCTGCTGAGGTAGAGAAAGGGACCAAAAGTGCACAGTACAATAAGAGCAAGGTAGAACTCTTAGGAAACGATTGCCTGCAATAACAGAGGCTGGAAAATTCCTGGGAGCCAATTTCGCAGGAAGAAAGCGCGCAGTTATCAGGTGAACACGAGTTAAGAACATCTTGTTCTTGCAAGAACAACAGGCAATATAACGATGTGCATAAATGGGACCGCCTACGCAAGGCGTGAAAAGTAATCCTTCTGCTTCGCTCAGTGCTACGTCCTTAGCCTCAGCTGGAGTTCAGCGTCCACTTTGCTGCAAAGATGTGGAGCTGGGGTTGTTCCATCTCCAAACATTACCAGTTTTCCTCTCCTCCCTCCTTTCCTAGCCTGTTGTTCTCTAATTGCATTGTTTTATTTCCCTGGTCTACTAATTAACCACGGCCACACTCACTTCTTTGGCTGCTCCAGCCCCCAGACCTCATGGGTGACAGCACAGAGCATTTCCTAGAATGCAATCTCGTTGTTTTCAAAACAATCCTTGCTTGATGCTTTCTCTGATCAGCTTCAGGAGCTGCTGATGCTCGTGCACTTGCAGCCGAGGGGTTTCTCCTCCTTGCTGAGCAATCGGAGTTCTTCTCTGCCTTTTAATGTATTTTAGAAAATAGGCCTGAATAACTGAGTAGCCTTTCAGTGGCAATATTTACAGAGCAAAGCCTGGGAATACAACACAAGCAGACTTATCTCCCTTAAAATAGCTGCACAGATGGAAACCTGTGTGATGAGTGTGTAACCGGGCAGAAAAATCTCCCTCTCCTAACTGGCAAATTAATGTCACTTGTTAATCCTGGTTACAACTTGTTTAATTGAGTCTTTTTTCACTGATTAATGTTAAATGAGAATTAACTATTTCTGACAGCCTGGCAGCACCCTCAGCACTGTGCAACTGTCTCCCTGCACTGTTCCATCCCCTGTGGGCTGTTCTCAGGCAGGTGAGAGCCTCTGCAGGCCCAGCTGGGAGAGCACAGCTCCTGATCCCACATCCATCAGCCAGGGCACTGCAGAGGTGGCTGCTGGCTCACAGCAGCACCTCCAGCCTTGGGAAACTCTCTATCGCTCCCATCACTAACAGCCATTTCACTTCTGTTCCAGCTGCCCTTGTTTTTTGTCAAGCTAATGCTCATCTTTGCTCTTATTACTTTTTTTTTTGGTCATTTATGTATTTTCTGGAAAGGATAATTTTCACATTATTGACAAGGAATCTTGCCTGTGTTTCTGTTCAAGTGTTTCTCCTGACAGTAGGAAGACTTTCCTCAGTGTGTCGTTCAGCATACAGTGATTTCCCCCTTATATTCTGAGTTTCTTGAAATGGGCTGAAATCTAAAAATATTTCTGACAGAAGCAGTTACAGCAGACATCTTAATTATTATGTTTCCAAGGGGATGACAGCCATAGTAAGGAAAGCTGACGTGTATCCCTGCAGCTAGGTGCTTTTTCTATTGGAACTTGAGGCCATTATAAATTACCTGGGAGTGAGACAGGCATGAACTCCTCACATCAGATTTACACCAGGAGCCATGCTGTGTGCTGAGAGGGCTCACCCTTTCCAGTCTCGTTTTATTTCCGTGCTATTGAACTTATTGATGATCACAGATCTCTCAGGCAGATTCCCAAACATGATAAAAGCAGCTGCTCTGCAGCCTGACCCCCTAGAGTGACTGCAGGGAAGGCAGGGCTCAGACACAGGGCAGAGGAGCAGTTGTTCAAAAAAACAAAACCACTCGTTTTCCTTGATAACCACAGTTTGATTTCGAGGCACTGCTTATTTCACCTGCTGCCAATTCTTTTTCATCTGTCAGGGCATGGGAGCGCTGCACCTGCTGCCTCCTGGTTAAATGGAAGAGGAGGAGGCTTTCCCCACACCCCACACTGTGCAGCTTATAGGAGAAAAAGCATACAGAGGGAAGTAAATTTAAAAATAGACCCCACCGATCAGGTGTTGTATTACACAGAAATCTAATTATTCAACCAGTTTAGAAGATATTGTTTCTACAGGAAGTGTATGACAGGAAAAGCAAAAGGGAAATATTTTATAGTTTAATATTCTGCGCTAGGATCATTCTGCTAATCTTAAACTCCTCCTAAAAGATTTAAAAATAGCTGAAAGGGGCAAACAGATCAGTGCTAACATGGGTTTCTTATATTGTCAGTGAAAATAGAGTGATCTCCACATAACTTTGAATAAGTTTATTACTAGAGAAAGGATGATTTGAAAACGCTGCTGTATCATATTTTATGTAAAGGCTTCTCTGCAATTTTGAGCACCAAGCAGTTGTCAACAGCAACTGAAACATCACAATCCTAAAACAAATACTGACAGTCAGTAATTTGCAGCTAAGATATATTGATGTCTGATTCTCTCCAGCCATTAAAAATTAACGTACCCACTTGTCACTCAATTCCCTGATGTTTCCATCAACACTGCCTTCCGTGAGCTTCCTGAAGCTCGTTTGCCTGAATATTCATTAAGGTATCAGGTTTGTGTACTGAGTTTTTGAATGTAGGAGCTGTTAGGTTTCTTTCAGTCCAACTGTTTTAGAGCCCTCTGAGTAAATCACAAAGTCATTACTCAGCCCTGATGGGCACACATTTAATTTTTGGTGTCCCTGTAGGAATGTGCAGACCTGCAGTTGGACAGTTCCACAGGGAAATGTAGGAAGTGATAACAGCACAGAGGTTCTTGTCACCATCCCTGAGATCTCCCCTCTGCCAGGAAACCCCAGCAGAGTTTTCTCATGGATGCAACTTCCAGTTCCAGTGTCATGAACTTGAGAAAAATTAAACACCAAAACGTTAAAAAGCTGTTAAGGCTAATTCAGGGGCAGGATCACATGAAGTTGAAAGTTCCCCTGAAATATCTGAGAGAGGGGTTAGCCCACAAATGAAATAGCTTTTCTGGACTGAAAATGGATAATTAGACTTAATGAATAACCCTGTTTCAAATAACATCCAAAGACACTGACATTTCCTCTGAGTTTTTATGAAACGTCGAGCTTAAAATTTCCAGTGCAAGAAGGTTCTAAAACTATTTTAGGATTGGTTTTTTTTGCAAAGATGTCTTTTATTGGTGAACAAGATTTTGGGAAGCTTCAGAAAGATCCAGTTTCTTAGAGTTTTACTGCAGATTACCTACAGAGAGTGCTCAAGTTTCTTCTGGCATTGACAGAAGTGGAGTTAATATTTAGCACGTGTTATATATTTAGTATATTTGTACATGTATACATTTTTATTGTCTGGCCCTGCAGAGTTGCCTGTGACTGTATCATGCACAGAGAGAGGAGGCTGGGGGCAGGAAGGTGAAACAGCACGAAAGAAAATAATTCATTGCACTTCTGTCTGGGTAAAGACATAATGAGACTTTATAAGAACTCACATATGCGTGAAACAAAATGTCTTTAGGGTGCCAGCACTAATCTTTATGGTTCATTTTCACTAACCATGAGAAAACCCTATGTGTATAATTAGATGTGTATAATTATAACCACACACACACCACAACATGTTGTGGCCTCTCTGTTGAGTATAATTCTTTGTAGTTGGTTAAACGTTAGTGGATTCATTCATGAAGAGGCACTTACTGCCTTGCTACAGCAGACGAGAGCTCAGAGACTGAGAACCAACCTGTCTGCATTGAAGAGTGGCTTAAGCAGAGCAAGAGAAAAAAAGGAATTATGTCTCTGATCCCAGCTGACAGATTTGGTTTTGGCCTTTTGTCAGTTTAAGGTTTCTGCCCTGGTGATCTCATTAACTCCTTGGATTGTTTCTGTGTAGGACAGTGACTACCTTAAGAAGTTTTTTCACATATTTTGACAGGATTTATTGATTTGGGAGAGTTTCCCTGTACTTGTATTTACAACCACCAGTGGAACGCCCGCAAAAAATGCCAAAACAGAAGGAAAGTGTCAAAGTTACCCTGCATTTGCCGTTCAGAAGATGAATTACTGAGTGGGTACAGGTTAAGGAATATCTAAGAGGTGGTTTTTTGCACAAAACCACAATGGGGGATGCTCTAAGCAGCATTGTTTTCATCAGGAATGGTGTAGCTGCACCCCACCCAAATGTCAATGGACAGGTAGTGACAATTTTGAAGCCAGAAGTGTGTAATGTTAAATACTCCAAATTTTGACTTCTGTGGGGAAAGAGTGTGTCCCTCAGGTATCCGCCTTGTGTTGGAGAGTTCGCACTGAGACACTTTATGTGGACAGGCCAGGGCATTAGTCTCCCTTTGGAAAAGAAAATGTGTTGGAGGTCCTTCCTAGTGTTGCTTCTTGGATGCAATCTGATAAATTCACATTTATAATCATCACGTGTCAGCTGCCTGCGTCCCCATATGGATGGGAGTGTCAAGTCAGCGGTGAGAACAGATTTCCTGGCTCTGCTGGAGTAAACAGGAGCAGTGGCAGTTTAACAAGAGGGTAGATTTAAAACCAGTGATGTTGTACTCCTTGGAGCACAGGAGACTGGAGTCTGCTGCGCATTCAAATTCTGGGATTCTACCACTTTCTGGGGTTCTGCTGGGATCCTACCACAGCTCAAATCCTTTATCTCATCCCCCCATCGGCACCCGGCTACAAACTGGAGACAACAAGCAGTTTTTCCCGTTTCAGTTGTAGGGCTGTTAGGAAAGGAAATCTGTTTCTCCGTGTGTGAAGATGTCATCTGACACCTTTGGTGGAGGTAGCATAAAAAGAATCCCATTACTTGAGGAAAAATGCTGCTTTTCCTTTGTAGCTATCGCCTTTCCTGATAAAGCCAGAGCCTGAGGATCCGTGTTGGCTGCTAACCCTGGAAGAGCTGGACTGAGGCCTTTTGGAGGGCTGCCTGTGCTTGACTTGTGCTCTCAAACTCACAGATATAGTGAGGTTAAATTCAGCTTGGAGACTGATTTATAAGTTGTTTGGATATTTCATAACTATTTGCTTAAATAAGACAGAGTAAAGAAGAAAAGGAAAGTAAAAAAGCTTCCCCCGAAACAAACCACAGAGTTCAAAAGTGAAAGACTTTGGGAAGGTAATTGCAGCCTCTGCCTCATCATTTTCTTTGTTTTTGTGTTGAAACCCAGAATCTGCACTTTTCCTTAAATACATAATGATTTTCCAGTTGCAAAATAACTCATTGTGCAGCTTAGAGCATGTATAGATCTAATTGGCTCAATGAAATACTGCGAAACAATGCCTCGAACAATGCCCCTGCTCCTTCCAATTTGGAGCAACAGCCATTCTTTAAAAATTCTAAATTTTTAATCGAGGCTTTCGGGCAATTAAAACAATCAGTAGTGGATTTTGCCTACGTACTCATTCTTTTTACAAGGCCTTAATATTCATCAGCATGCCTGAAAAGAAAAATAAAAACCAGCCCTAATGCTGACAGTAAGGCCATCTGGCAGGGAGCAGTACCAGGAGGGCAGCGGAAGAAAGGCACGGCTTTCATCTGTTGTACTGTTTGACAAATTTCGTGGTTTGTACAGACTAATCAAGGAAAAAAAAACCCAAACCCTGCACAAAGATCATGAACGTGTCTTAATTGCTTTACTTGTATGCTTAATTTCAACCCATGGCTTCTCACTGTGCCTGGACATTTTACAAGAGGTAAGAAGGAAAATTCTGTTGTATCTGCCATATCCTAGGAGTAGCTCAAAAATATACTTTTCTTCAATTTGAACCCTATGAAACTGCCATCAACTCTTCTCTTTTGTTAACTGAAGAAAATAATGCTACACAAATTTCTCCAGCCTTTTAAATTATCAGCTCTTTGAAATTAATTGAATTTGCAAAGATAATACTTTCCATGTTTTTCTCAACATCTTCAGGTCAAGATGTTATCAGACACCTCAGACAACTAAGATGTGTGAAAATACAGGATTGAACAGAACTCATCCATGTTTAACAGTGGCTTTAACTAAAAGGAAGACAAAAATCACATTTTCTTCTCCAGTAGCAAATATTTCTGCAAGTGATGGAGTCCTACTGTAGAATTCTGTCTATCAGCACAAATATATATAAATAAAATTCACAATTTACGGGATATAGAGATTGTTGATTTAAACATTCACTCACATTTGTATGACAATTTTTGTTGGAAGTAGACATGAAATAGCAGAGGATAAAAGGAAAAACAACATCCAAGCAGAAAAAGTTACAGAGACAGTGTCTAGGATGTTGTGCAGAGAGTCAGGTATGAAATGTTATGAATTCATCTTCATAAGCTCATACATTTCTAGGCCTGAATTCTTAAAAAAAGGTGTTTAGAGGGTTTTTTTTCGATGCTTCTTTTAAGTTTCCTCTAGAAGAGTTGGAACTCAGGCACAAAATTTGAAAACAGAGGTCACAGTCCTCCTAAAAAAAATTAAAGAGCTTAGCTTTGAAATCAGAAATTAAAGTGAAATCACTTATACTGACATTTTAACAAGGCCGAAGCCTACCCAGGTAGATACCTAATGATAGATGCTAATAGATACCCATCATCAATTATAAATTGGATGGATAGAGATGAATTTTTCCCCATGAGAATCTTGTGAAATCCCTCAAGGATGTTGCTTTGGCACTTTTTCCGACCTATCTATAGAACCTGGGAAGATCAAAACTGAACAAAGTATTCCTGGTATGACTTAAATGCTGCAAAGAACAGAGTGATCCCTTTGTCTTTGTTCTTTCTTCCTCAGCATCAGGATTTCTAAATTAAGAACTTCTGCTGAACATCCGGATGGATTTGCTATTAGATTCTTCTTCCAAATCAAGGAATTTTTAAGTTTATTCTCCGAGTGATCAGTGCAGATTGTTCAGTTTCTTTTTAAAGGAAGCTCAAAGGTCCTGGGGCCAGCCAAACTGCTGACACAGAAGTTACCAAGATCACAGAACACCAGAATGACGGCGTTCAGTGGAGATGGAGATTAGATCATTTAGCTTGTTGGGTTTTATTGCAAAAGGAAAAATTGTTGTCCATAGTTTTAATAGCAAATTTATGGAGCACAGATGGAATACTGTTACAACCATGTTCTTCTTCTAGACTGTCCCATCAGGCGCCAATCTGGGGGCCTTTATATGACTCCATCATGGATATAAAATTGGACTTTTAATGAAGACTCTACAAAACTGCTGAACTTTAGCCACAGTTTTAAAAACCTACAGTAAATCTTGGGCTTTGATTCCAGGTATTAAGACACAGAAGCTTTTCAGAAAACCCAGATTTTGATTTATGTCCCTCATGACATTTGTAGATGAACGTGTTTGGTAATTTATTAAGGATCCCCTTCTAAGAGCTCAACATCTGTAAGTTGGGAACTTCAACAGCAGATTTGGAGGTCATTACTTTTCTAGCATAAGGCCAATTTGTGATATAAGTTAAGGAGGAAACCAGAACTGCCAGATTTCTTTACAGTCATTTCCACCAAACAAGTATTACATTTTTATTTTTTTCCTCTCAAATAATTTTTTTCATACTCAGCATATCCAGTATATCCACTTAAGAGAGTGTGTCTAAAAGAAAAATACTGCAGTGACTAGCATATTAGATGATTGATCCTATCTTTTATCATATTTTGAGAGAGAGAAATTATACCTGTAGTGGACTTGATCTCAATTTATGATTATGATTAATGGAGCCTTTTTTTATAGGCACTACTATGTAGATTCTATTTCACATTTTCAAAAGCTTTAAGAAGCAGAAGGTCTTCCAGAAGAAATATAATTGAAAAGTAAAAGAGTGTTTTTAGCTGAGCTTCTGTGTGGGAAAAGCAACGTGAAAGACAGATAATTATCCCTAGATAAAACATCAATTACATTTTCTATTTTTGTGCATCCAGTCTTACCTTACCGTGTGCTGATAAAATGGAATAAATATTTTCCAGAGAATCTAAACCTTAACGTCTAGACTGCTTGTTAGACAAAGAGAGGGGGAAGAGAGGGACCCAAATAAACACCTCTGGGTTGCTGAGCCCAATCAGGAAGGGTGAGGCGAGGCAGATTGTGCATTGCCCCAGCCAGGCAGGCTGCACGGGGCTCTCCTGCCTCTTCCTTCTTTCTCCAGGCTGCTCTTTGTGACTCTGGTGATGACTTATCTGCCTCTTCCAATCAAGGGCAGTAATATTTTCTGCAGAAGCCTCACATAAATTTCTTTCTCTTACACAGAGAGCTGGTTGGGAATTAGAGGCTGGAAAAGATGAGGGACAAGATGGCAGGAACTGTTTAGCTCACTCCCAGCCCCAGTGCGTGGTGAGAAATACTAATTCCTAACAGATTTTTTTGCCCAGCCTTTTTATTTTTACTCTCCTGCAGTGAAAGTCCATAACTTCTCCTTCACTCTCTCCTGTCACTGTGTTACCCTTTAGCCTGGTTATATTTTTCAGGATGGCCTTTTTTCCCCCCTTTTTCCAGCAGCATGACATTCTTGGCTATGGTATAGATTATGAACCATTTCTGTAGAACTGGAATGAAGTCAGTTATATTTGGTGGTTATTTCTCCTTGAATATAGTAAGCTGATCCTCTGGGATATGATGGTGTGATTTCTCAGAACATACCTTTCACATATTGACACAGGGTTAGAATCCAACACTGTCTTCTGAAGCAGTCACAGTTCCTTGTGCTCTTTAGTTTCATGAACACTTACAATTTCTGTTTATGGAAAACCATCAGTTCTCCAGCACCAAACACTTGATATGGAATGGCTCATGTTTGACAAGTGTTCCCCAAATTCAGAGCCAAGGTCTGAGTTTTTGCCCAATATCTTCCTCCCTGGGGGCCCCTGGCAGTACCAGAGTGGCCTGGACCAAAGGCGATGGGGGTCTGGAACTTTGTGGCAAACAGATGCTCCATTCCCACAATACAGTTTTAATGAAACACCCCAAATGTGGGAACTTAAAACTCAGAAGAAAACCAGTTTAGTCTGGTTTAGACTGATTAGGCATTGAAAATGTTGCTGTCCCTTTGAGAAGATTGCCAACAAGGCAAAGACTTTAAAAAACGCACCTTACTGCCTTTGACAAAAAGGGGCATCTCAGATGAAATAAGAAAAGATACATTCAGATCACTTCTAATTCTGCTCTGACAGCAGCTGCTCTTTCCTCCCCTTTCTGCCCACGACACTCTCTGTCAATGACCTACAACGGCCTGCACCAATTCCTGGTGGACAGATGCCCGTGCCAGTAAAATACAGAAGTGCAGCTCTGCTGGAAAGCACAGGCTGAACACGCGCTCGTGCATTTGTAACCTCAGGGGGGTTGTTCATCACCGAAGTGGTGTTAGGGTTTGTGTGCAGCATCGTAAAGAAACCCAAGCTCTCACTGGAAGAACCAAAGTGCACCAAAGCTGAAAGGCTCTCTGCCGACCTCCTGGATTTTAGTTCTTGCCGTCCTCACCACAAGTTCTTAATTTGGCATTGAAGGACAAAAAAATAGATGGGTTTGAAAAATGTGTAAGAATGGCTTTATTTGTTAACATGCACTGACTGTAAGAATTTTACATGACCTGGGCTTTTCATTTTTCCCCTGTACAGCATTTCGTTACTAATTCCTCGTTTAAAAGCAGGATATTTCTTTTCTTAAAAGATAATTCTAATCTTAAGCCTCTTTTCCTAACGTTGCAATCACGTTGATGTATTCTCTCAACCTTTTGTAGCCTACCTCTAAATTATTTGTTGAACAAGTGTTATCTTTCAATCACATGCTCTTGCCCTCTTTATTTTCATAATTCAAGGCTCAAATGTGCTTATTTCCTTACACAAACCAAACTCCTCCAAGCCTATCCACCTACCGCCCACCCAGTCTACAATTTTCTCCAATATAGCAAAAATCTGTTCTTGAAGCCTGTCTAACAAATAGAACTATCAACAAAAATTCTTTCTAATTCAGATACAACATGGCAGCTATTTCAATGTTTGATTGCACTTTGCTTTTCATCGTAGTTCTTATGCCTTCACTGATTATTTAATCAGTTGTTAGAAAATATTTAAGAATAAAGGGTTACAGGAAGTTTAAAACTCAGCCTTCACTGACTTCTGTCCCTCTGATTTATGGGACTCTTTCCCCACTTCTGACAGCGCACAGATCTGTGGCATTTCTGTGTCACTCAGAGGCTGCTCAGTGCAAATCCTTCTGGGCAGACAGTTCTTAGGCATCCATGGTAACCTTAGCAAAGATATTTGAGGCTCCTTATTTGCAAAACCTTCCCATTTATAAAAGCCTTCTTATTTATTTGCCTGCTTTTAAGATGAAGATGGAAATTTTCATGTGTTACCTTAGATGGCTTATGATCTATAGGGAAGAAAAAGTTCCAAAAACCAAACAACAAATAAAACCTTGCCCCACTATTTCTGCTCTTGAAGAAACAAACATTGAATAAACAAACAAAAAGGACTTCTAGGGCTTTGCAGCCACAATTGGACTGTTTGCAGCTGAAAACCCATTAGCAAAGCTATCACCTGAGCTATGTTTCCAGGCGCTAAACAGCTTGGGCGTTATCTGAATCTCTTACCCATAAAGTATTTAGATTTTATAATGAGATTTTTGAAAGACATGGATTGATTACCTCTTATCCTCTTTTAGAAAATGATACCCCCTTCTGGATTTTAGTGTCTGTTTCCACTAACGTCTACAGATTAGCATCCTGTAATGCACTTAACTACGATCTGGCCATACAATATCTGCAATGCAGGAAAGCACCATTACCTTTGAAATGAGCAGGATTCCAATAAGTTTTCTCAGCTTTATGGCTGCTGCTAATGCTAAAGGGTTATAATACTTCACGCCTCTATTTCACACAGAATAGGCTGAACCTCTGTAATCCTTTGCTTCTCTCTTTGCCAATTGCCAATAATCCAGCTGTGTCCCATTCCCAGCTTGGACTGCACGGCTGCTTGGGTTCCCTGCATTGTACAAAATGTGCATTTCCATGAAGCCAAAGAACAGACTTGGTTTGCAAGTGCAAGGTTTAGGCTGAGCTCTGAGTTTTATGTTCTTAGCAACAAATTTTTTAAAAAAAAGAAAAATAATGCAGAGACAAAGAAATAAAAGATTGTGTGAGGAAGGGTAGGAAGAGGGGTGGGAGGATACAGCCAGAAGGACAAGGCACACAATATTTTACTTCAGAGGATGAACGAGAAATTCTGGTAATAGGTATGAGTAAAGCAGAAGCAAGGATAAATTTTTAAAATTCCAGACAGGAATAGGAGATGTAGATCAATCCTCTATTTCACTCATTAGAGGTGGGCAACTTTCTCTCCAATGGCATAGAAAGAGCGGAAGTAGATAAAAGATTAATAAAGTCACTGAGTACTGAGAGCCAAATCCTTATGGCAACCTTCTTTCCCACAGAAGAAAATTCCTACTTTCTGTTGGGTTTATGGCAGCAAAGAAGCACTCCAGTGCTGGCTGGGGTTTCTGCTTGTGATTGTCAGAGAAAGGGACACAGGACAAATTCTACTTTTCTGAAGAGAGGCCAGGTAGAAACCCAGTCCCGACACCCACAGACCTGACCTTGAAAGCTTTGTCCGGGAATGTGAGTGCCCGCGTTTGAAACACAAGCAAAATTAAACTCCTATTAGCTGATGGTCTTCGACCTTTGTTGTCCAGGCAAGCTAATTAATTTATCACTTTGTTAGGGGGCTTGTAGAATGTAAAATTTTGCTTGTTAGCGCGTTAACAAGGCTGCAAACTGAGCACTCTCTTTAGATTGTAATATAGCCAGCTTTATGAGAGCAGGGGGATTATAAAAGCTTCCTCCACGGCACATATCTGATTTAAATTAATAAAAGCACTAATGAAAAATCATCTTGGGGATGAGATAATAGACCTGCTCTGAGACCTGCGGTACCCAGTCCCCATGGAATACAGGCACTGAGAATCACAGCCTAAACTGATTGCTATTTACTCAAGCCTTTAGCATCAGAACCCGAATGTTTAAACCCAGGTATGACCAATTCACGGCCTTAATTTTCATCGGCAGTCCCTGTGTATTTTGGAGATTACTCAAGGTTAGGGAATGTACAATATTGACATTATTTCTACTCTAGAGCAAAGTTTTGTGCTTTCTTTGATAAGCAGCTCTTTATTTTGCCTTTGCAATCATTTACTGATGAAAGACACTCCCTATATAATCGCCTGGCTTTGCTGCCTGCCATCAAATCACGCATTTTTAAAGTAGTTCTTATTTCCTTCTCTCAGTTTTCTTCATTATTCTTTACCAGCTCCAAGGAAGTGGCCTTGCTGAGCCACTCAACTTTGGCAAGCATTATTTTTAGTGCCCCAGTTTGGATTTGACTGACAATTTTGTGCATTTCAGACAGGTAGCTTTTCTAATTTTCAGAAACGTCCTGGGGATTAGTGGCAGTAAAAAACCATTGGATGGTCTCAATTTGTTATGGTTTCTCTTTCTGGAAAAGGTGGTTAAAGGTGTTTCTTCTTCATGGTCTAAACTGGGCAACACAAATATATCATGATTCTTAAAATAAAATGCACTTTCTTAGGAGATTTAATCATACCAGGCACAGGAGTTGTTTGCAATTTAGCCCAGCTAAAGTTATGACCTTTACTTTAAGTAAGATGAATGTGAACAGCAGCATTCCCCATTTCCACCCCTCAAATCAAAAAATAAAACCTTACCACACAAATCTTCATTGCTAACTAGGCTTGTGAGAAAAAAAGAAAAATTGTAAATTAAGATATTGCATCTGGTTGGGATTTTTTTTCCCGGATAGGAAAAAAAATTAAAATTATTAAAATAGCTTGCAGAAATTTACAAAGTCTGTTGAAAGAACAGATCTTTGAATTTCCAGTCCAGGAGTACAAAATTGTCCTTTTTGTTCCTCATTGAAAATAGAGAACTTTGTTGGGGATAAGTCCAGTTCCTTTCTCTTCCCTTCTAGTCACAGACTATAAATTACACACACGTCAAGGAGCCACCAGACTCCCCTCAGAACCTGAAACAGACGAAACAAAACATTCCCAATGAGTCCGGGGACATGAGCTGAAGCTTCCCTGGCTCTGGCATACGAGAGAAGTGTGGAGAAGGAATCACAAAGTTAAAATTATGAAGATTCAAATGAAGGACTGGAAAAAGTGCAGGAAAAAAAGGCAGTTGTGGTAGGGTTTTAGCAGAGGAAGGCAGGAATTGAAACACTGGGAGTGGGTTTTGGAGCCAAGCACCTAAACAGTGATGAATAGAGCCAGGCAGTGCATTTTGGTGAAAAACGCAGCCTGAAGGCAAGTTTGGTAGTCTCCCTTTTTATCCTGAAAATCTACATGCTATAACTGAAAATAAATTCTGAATCCTGCAGGGAAATACTGAATTTTTATGGAAACAGCTAGGAAAGGCTCAAACAGTATTTATCATCTGCTCTGAGGGAAATAAATCTGTTTTGAGGATAAAGTCACAGTTCCTCTTTTGAAAATTTGATTTTATTTTGGTCTTCCAGATTCTGGAGGCTTCTCATGTCTCTCAGGAGAAATGGAAAAAACTGAAATTCAGGCAACAACCATCATCTTTGTCTAAGAACCACTCTCATCCTGCATTTTAAACAGCCCTCCATTAAACTCTTAACCCTTTTCATCTAATTTCACATTCTTTCCATGCATTTCACATCCTTCCACTGGATTCTGCTTGATCTAAAATCTGCACACGCTCTAAGTCAGATATTCTAGGATCAGTGGCAAAAAGTGGGAAGAGAGAGGCAGTTTTGCTCCTGAAATGAAAGAGGAAACCAACAGTAGGCATGAAGGTAGAGCTGAACCCAGGGATTTCTGCCAAATTGCAGCAGCTGAGGGGTGCAAGGCTCTGCCTACGAGCTCCAATCAGCAACTCTGGCCTAGACAGATTTGTGTTTCCTTTCTCCTTGTTTGAATTACCTGTTTTTACTTTATGATTGCTTTTTAATTTCTCCAGGCTGCTAAATGGTGGGGCAGCTTCTGCAAAGAAGAGTTTGAATGTTTTCGAGTCAACACAATTCCTTTGCTGTCTTTAAATGGGAGGAACATTGATGTGAAACCCTTCTGGTAGTTTGAGAGAAAGGAACCTTTTAGAGAACCAGGAGCTGAGAAGCTGGCCAGGGACCCCTGTGAGGTGGGGCTGGTCCTCTGCTGGAAGGCAGCACGAGGTTTCAGGCAGACGTGCTGCTGATTATACCGGTAGAAAGTTAGTAAATGATGTTACTTTAGATCTAACTTTCCAGCTTTATCAACTCTCCCGCCAATTCTTAACTAGAATTGCCACGTATTTCAGAGAGAAGACAGCAAGTGCTGAGATCTGCCTCCAGGCAGCTGTTCTAGTCAAGATTTCGTGTTGTTCTGAAGCAGACGCAGCCCTCACAATGCTGCTGACACCTCTGGGAAAGCAGGAGACAAAAGGAGGGAAAATGTTTAGGTTAGAGACCCAGAGAAAAGCCTTCCACATGCTGTGCGTGTTTTGTTGTTATTAAGAGAGGTTTATTAAAGGTCTTATGTTAATGAAAATGCTTGTACAATCAGCCATTGCAAGGGTTTCTGAAAGAAATGGTAATACGCCCTTTACTGCAGCTCGAAAGGGGTTATTTTAAACTTCACGTGCTAATAGAGCAACATGGCTTTGAAGTCAGTGACACTGCAGATATCACACATATTTATAGATAGAGAAAAGAAATGCATGTGTGAACTGTCTGACAAATTGCTCCTTTCAGCCTATCCCAGGGTTTAGGGCGACTGCCTGCAATGTCACCCTAAATGTCAACCAAAACACAATGAGAGCTGGCCATAAAGCGCCAGGAGCACATTTCACGTCACTGCAGTAGCTAATGCAGCCTCTTAAATTTCTTTTTCTTTCTTTCCCTTTGTTTTGTTTGTTTGTTTTGGGGTTTTTTTGTACTTCATTGTGTTCTCTTCGAGATGCACTATTCCTCACAAATCATCCAACTTGTTTTATCATTAGGCAGCAGTGAGACAACAGAAAGAAACTTCTCTCTAAGCATAATTTAACTCCCAAGGGAACAAAAATGTGTCTTATTTGCATGCTGAAATTCATTGTAACAAGGAAAATATCATGGAATAAATTCTAGGAAAAGAAGTCTACACCTATTCATATCGCTATTTTCCACACTTTTGTAATTTATATTATCTTCAGTAAATCTTGCTTTATCATTTCAAGTGATGTTATTCTAAAGTTCTGTCCTAATGTCAAACTTTGGATAGAAATTTCTTTCTGCTCATCTCTCTTCCTGCCTGGGAACAGAAGTGCCTGGCCCACAGCTTGCTGAAATCAACCATTCTTTTCTCTGGCTTCAGCAGACTTTGGGAGAAGATTGTTTGGATTTTACTGGATTATCACTGCTCAGAAGAGAGAGAACTGGAACTGCCTCTTGCTGGGTCAAAAGGAAACTCTGTCACTGCCTTTTTCAAGACAATGATTGCATCTCAGATTTTACCAGTCCATAGTGAAATATTCACATCTTGTGGACTTTTACATTGCTGTTTCCAACAGCATTTGTAACCCTTGACAAAAATAAATGAGGGTTCAGATGAACATTTCTGCATCTCAGAGAAAAATGAAAACGGGTCTCAGCTTTGTAACCCCAAAGCCGTGATGTTTTCCTCTCTCACACATCTTTTTTTTAATCTTTGGGTAAATTATGAGTTCTATTCAGTGGGTGCTTGTTTTCTGCTTTCTAAGCCATCCAAGCTCTGCAGAAATCAGTGAAGCCCTAAAACTTTGGGAGTGTGTGGAATAACACAGACACAAGACCGGCACTCTGTGAGTCAATGAAGGGCACATCTATGCAATAAATCCACACCTGCTGTGTATGACAGACCTTTCAAAACCGTGACAAATATCATTTGAAATAACTTGAAGAATTCAATGTTTTCCCCATGTCCTCTCCAAGATATTTAGTCAGTCTCTCATTCCCTACATGCATCTCATCTCAAAACACGACCCTGGAATCAGAGCCTGCTTTACCGTTCATTCTTTCCAGAGCAGCCTGCTGACAAACTTGAAAACAGCACCTCAACCCACACCCAGAGTTTTGAAAAAGAAATGAATTCTTGCAGAGCTGCAGGATCTGTCTCTGCTCCCACAGAAGTAGTAAAGTGGGTTGAATGTGCACAAGGGGACTCTGCAAAATGAAACGATTTGGAAGAAACGAGCGGTGACCCACGCTTATCAAAGCAGTTTTGTCTCTCTGCCATGACATGTTTACACTTCTAGCTGCAGCTCAAGTTGGCAGGATTGTTTCTCATCACAGCTATGTGGGATTTTTCTGCGTATTTCAGTCATCATCAGTTTCCTGACAATAATTGGAAGTCAACTTCTGTTCCCATTTCTGCTTCGGGTTAAACCGGGGTAACCCCAGAGTAACTCGGTTGAAATTCTTTGCAGTGCTGTAACAGTGGCTTTCTCGCATTTCACGTTTCGTGATACGAGAGAAAAAGCCTTTTAATGGGATTGGAGCCACAACACTTGATATAGCTTGGACAGGTATTGTCTCCTGCCAGATGCTTTTTGAAGCAAATTATGAAAAAAATCCTGCTTGTTTTATAGAATATTCACTGTCAAAGTCTTTGACAAAAAAAATTCTCAAACCAGCATAATTTTTCCAAGTCCTCCAGTGATTAATGAATTCAAAGTCCAGAGGCTGTGGACATTTTCAGCTCAGGAAGGCTGAAGATGGCAACAGCCCCACTGCAGAATAAGGAGTTTTCCGTCCCTTCCACCATTTTTGTGTGTGCAAGGAGGAACCTCTGTGCACTTGGAACTTCAGCAGTGGGACAGGAGTCCGCATCTCCTACAAATAATCCAGAAGAGAGGAAAAAGGCCTCCCCAGGGAATGCCAGAAGCTCAGAAAATGCACATAGAATAAAAGCCTTTGTCAAATGCGAACTGTTGGCTGCCCACCAAAGCACATTAAGAAATATGGTTTGTGGCTTACAGTAAATTGAATTTTACTGACTTTGAGGTCCAAGAAGGCTTAGAAATTGAT
Organism: Dasyornis broadbenti; assembly: GCA_013397935.1. Classification (NCBI taxonomy): domain Eukaryota; kingdom Metazoa; phylum Chordata; class Aves; order Passeriformes; family Dasyornithidae; genus Dasyornis; species Dasyornis broadbenti. The sequence goes on along the minus strand of VZRN01005622.1, from coordinate 127,399 downwards.
TTTATGAAATTTCAGTGAGGCTATGTCATTGGTTTTTGGCCTGCCTCTGAGCTAAAAATACTCTTCTGACAACAGAACATGCAAATTCAAGTTCATATCCAGGATCTAAACCCCAGCCTGTTCTGCCTTCAAAACCAAGAGTTTCTGATCAAGGGCTCCAGTTTTCAGAATTCTTTTATTTAGCTCTAAACAATTTGGCTCAGTTCTTCCAAAAAAACCCAAGCAAACAAACAAAAACCCCCCCCAAGAAACAAACAAACAAACTTTAAGAAAAAGCTATTTCGATAGTTTATTTTCTCTGCTTTTCAATCCAGAAGTGCTGTCGCTACGACAAGTGTTCTCCACAGGACACAGGTCCACGGCGCAGTAAGATCTTTTCTTTACAAATGCTTTTTACCAACACGCCAGTTACAGAGGCTTTTTTATTTGAAACAGCTGCTAGAGCTGTGTCTTTATGCGAGAGCATAAAACCAGAGTGATAAATATATATGTGTACTCCCTCATACAGATTGCAGCCTTTCAACAGGGTGAGCTACTCACTGCTAAACAAACCTCCTCTGGTTTCTATCCATCCTGAGAGCCAAATTCCCATCAGCACTCTACTCTTCCAGGTGCATCCTTCTGCCAGCACAAACCCACACAAACGCATCTTGGTAAAAATGCCTGGTTGTTTTTCTCAGTAATTCACATTCAGGTCTTTGTGTCCTTCAGGAGAGCTGAGGAAGAGGCACTGCACTCACCTGAGAGGAACCTAAAAACTCCTGGAAACAGAAATATTGATACCAATAACAGCTAAAGACTGGTAGGATTACAGAACGGGGAGAGGGTGGGGAGGGAAGGGATTGCTTTGATAAACCTGTCTTGGTATTGCACGGCAAAAGACAATCCCTGTCCCCAAGGACTGCCAGTGTAAATGCCCAAGGGAACAAAAGTCAGATAAGGAGGAACAATTTGCTCAAGGAGCACTTCTGTGGCAGAGCTTAAAGCTCCTGACTCCCCATCCAACATCTGAGTCTCCCAACATCTGCTGGCTGAAGGTGAGATTTGTCATCAGTTTTTTTAGTGGGGGAAATATGATTTTAGCAAAATATTTCTAAATAGATTCCTCCGTATTGGAAGGCAATGGTTTGTGTTAGGCTGTATTAATTATATTATAGATTATATCCAGTGATGCTGATTCCTTCTGGCTGTAGGAACAGCACCCTCAGTACACCCACGGCATTGCACGCATTACTCCAGGAGACAGGAACACGTGCAGCATCTGCCTTTTTCGCTTGACTGATTGTGTTTATTTCGTTTCACTCCATGCCGCTTCTGCTTCTAATTTCCTACAGAGTGCACCTTCCCAGGAAGGTCAGATTGGCACCAGATGCTAAAGATGACTGATATTTGCAATAACTTGCAAGCACTTTCCACTTCAGTTCAGTCGTAAGCCATGCATGGACCAAGCAAACCATCCACCTGCTTTTGAAGGAAACCCATATTGTTCCATTACCAAAATAAAAGAAAATGGGTATTTATGGCTAAACAGTTATGTTTCTGGCACATGCTTTAGCAGTGGCTGTAGCAGCATCACCATGAAATTACGCTGTTAACGAGCTCCTGTTAAGTGCTAATGCCAGGTGATGTGCAGCAGGGCACATCAAGCTCTGGTGGCCTGCAGCCATTCACACACACTGAGATTCTGTTCTGCCCGATGGTAAAGGGCCACCTCTGACAGGGAGACCTTTACCCAATTATGGCACAACAGGAACCCCTAGATTCTTACAGAATGAAAACCTACTCATAGAATGCCTGGTTCTTCTGATCAGAAATTCAACATTGTGCTTCTCAGGAGTGCTATTGACCGTGGCCAGTAGATTCCCATCAATTGGATCTATTTGCATCTTGCAGCTTTTCCTTGTATTTACGCTGCACACCCTTAGCCAAGCACAGGTTTCATTGTCACACAATAATAAAAACCATAAAAGATGAATCTGTTTTATGCCAATTTATGTGGATAATGAAGCACTGCCTTTTACAACCACAGAGGAGTGCATTTTCGCACTGTCACGTTTCTCATTTCACAAGGGGGTCACATTTGTGACAGCTTGAGATGGTGCTGCTGAGCTCGCAACAGGTCCTGCCAGATCAGTGCTTCAGCTGCAGAGGTTTGTGCTCAAGCTGCTACTTGTTGATCAGGAGCTTTCCCAGGAGCAAAACTCCCTAGGGAAGCCAGTAGCATCGCGGTATTTTGTTTGTTCTGATAAACAAGGGGCTCTGAAGCGGCAGCTGGGGACAGAAATACAACATTGGCCATTGAAAGGAGGAGTGAGATTGTGTGTATGAAGCAGGAAAGGTGGTGCGTGACCCACTGGACCGCAATGCTGTCTGCAAAGGACAAAGAGGTGCTGGGGAAGATGGATTGGTAACAGAATTTACAGACATAGGAAAAAAGCTGAAGTAAAATAATCTGAAGGCAAAGAGTCAGTGTG
>VZRN01005622.1:102631-124877 GCA_013397935.1 Dasyornis broadbenti | reverse complement strand
TTTTTTTTTTTTTTTATTATATCGACCAGTAATAAAAATCCCAAGGAAAACTGACTTGGAGCACAGAACCCAACTGCAGCTGCTCCAAACTAAAAGTGCTGGTGCATGTGATCTGGTTGTCTGCTGAACTGCAGGACACTTGCCCCAAACCCTCGAGTTTTATGTTTAAAAAGTTTCCTTTGGCTTTTGCTATGCAATGCTCTTCTTGGTCCTTTTCTATGGGAGTGAAATACGAGTAATTTTATCTGTTCAGATTTTTTTTTCCTAGCTTCAATTATTTTTAATGGATGTTTCAAGTTTTCCTTTTACAATGTGCTGAGAGCTACTCAAACACCAGGAAAAAAAAAAAAAAACCATTTAGCAAGGAAGCTAAAAATGACACATTTTTCAATGGTGAAAAAGACCAACTTTCTGAATCTTGATAGCAGTACTTTGGAAACCACTTCACAGAGTGCCTTTTTTCTTTTTTTTTTTCTTTTTAAACAAAAGTCAAGCAGTCCACATGCTGCCAGCCCGACAGTGTAAACAAATCTGTTTTTCCGGATTCCCTTTGACAAATCGGCCTCCAGCTGAAATGCGCTATCTCAGATGAAGTGTATCAGGCACATAAAGCAATAATTGCAGCTGCCTGGCTGTATGCTGAGAATAAAGACCCAGCTTTAGATCAAGGTCAGCAAGAGAGGGTGCAGAAAATACACACAATTTTTGTGTAGAAACTCTTTGTGGGAGCGTGGTTTCTCCACAGACACACAGACCAAACAGCAGCGAGCCCAAGCCTAGGGAATACCGTGCTGAGAGGATCCTAGGAAGAACACAACAATCAACACTCTGTGGAAATTACTCTTTACACATCTGGAGAGTCATTTTCCTGGCTCCATGTGTTTTTTGGGCACTGTGAACTAGACATCACCTGAGACCCACCCTGCCCAGCCTGTCTTGGTGTTCAAACAGGGATCTGCAGAGCCGGGGAGGAGCTTCCTCAGCGGGATAGTGCCTGAACCAGCCTCCCACAGGACATGGAAATGCTTGGATTAACTCCCATGTCTTGCAGGAGGACTAATCTCTGGGAGCAACAGCTGCTTCCATAGCAGAGGAAAATCCAACGTTGGTTTGTACGGAAAAAAAAATCTCTTTATAAAATCCTGAGCATCAGCTCCTCCGAGCTGTGATAGTCTGAGAGTGGCACGAGGAACCTCGGAGAATTTGTTCTTTCTGAGTGGTTTTTAATGAGTCCTCAGGGCAAAGCACCTTTGCCATTCAAGGCTTCACTTGAACAAAAGTCATGGAAAATTTTTGAGTGAGTGAAGGAGTTGGTTACAGTTGTTCTTGCCTTGGCCAAGGGTCAGCTTTTGGGAAAACATGGTGAAGTCCTTAATAAGAACTGATTCCTTCTCAAGAGCCACTCCATGCTGTCACAAAGGGCACCCCAGCAGTGACTGCAGGCTCCACGGTGTCATTTCAAACCCTCTGGAGATCCCCAGGCAGAGAAACTCCCTGGCAGTCCAAGGCTGCTGCCAGATCCACGGTCCAGGAAAAGTACCAAGGACCCCAAATAACCCAATTGGCACAGCCTGGTGCATGATTCCACATTCGGGAGCTGGGGGCCTGGGAGGAGATCTGAGCTTGTCCCCTGATGCAGTCCAAGGCCGTGGGAGAAATCAAATTGCATCAAAGTGCTCTCAAGAAGGCCATGCTCAGCAAGAGAAAAGGAAAGCAGGGAGTAAGGATGAGATCCTACGCAAGGACCGTTCCTTAAGAGCTCACCCAAACCTGATGTCTCAGGGCCATCAAATACCAGCAGTCTGTGCACTTTTCTTCAGCAAACAGCATTATGAAAACAAATAAAGACTGGTGAACTGCGATAGTGTCTTGTTTGAAGGTCACAGTTCTAAGGGCTATTAAGATACCACACTCAGCACTGCTCCACAGAATAACTTCACAGCGTTAAAAATTATGTTCTTTGTTTAGATTATCTTTTTGTTCACTAAAGTTTAAATCTACCCTGAAAATTTGTGGAGAAATAGGGCAAAAACAAACACCACAGAGCAGAAATATCTCCATTTTATTTTTAGTCACTTTGTTTCATATAGTTTTTCACTGCAGCGTTGAAGAAAGTTTTCAGTCTGAATATTTATTTAGGCATTACTTAGAACATTTCTTATTCAGACTCATTGTTTGTTCTTTGAGGAAAAAAAAAGAACAAAACCCCAAACAAAACAGAGAACAAGCAAACAAAACCTCAAGCCCGTATGATTTTGTTTAAAAGTCATGAGTTTTTATTCGGTAAATAGGATTTGTTTTGAATTAATCTGAAATTAACACTGCAGTTTTTAAGTTGTCAACACCGTCAGCTTTTGATTGTCAACAGCTTCATTTTTCTACAGCATTAATGTGCAATAGCATAACTAATTCATATCAGTACAGAGACTTATTTGCTGCTGTAGGCTCAGAGAGGAAAAGTTATGGATTCCCTAGAAATAAGGGGGGTTGGAATTAACAATGTAATTAAAATGCTGTTTAAAAAGCATCAGACTTTTAATACATCCTTTTCTCACAGCTAAGATGTGAGTGGGTGTGTGTTGGTTAGATGATTTTTGCAGGTTATTATTCACTTACAGACAAAATGGAATGTTTCACACATAGGGAAGGATCTGCATGGGAATTCCTACTTAGATCTTATGAAGTCAAAAATTTATTTGAAGGAACAAATAAAGTTATCATCCAAAGCATACTTAACTAAAGGGAGAATACAGCTGACGTCCTATACCAAAAGATTTTTGCTGTTCTGTGCGAAAGCAGCTGTCGCAGTTGGCCATGCAATGACCTCCTCTCATCTGGAAGATTGGTATCAATGCTCCTCTCTCATACATTATTCTCATCTTCTGTGCAAAACTGGAATTTATGGTCAGGTACTCTGTCAGGAAAAGAAATATTTTTGCCTATTGAGCGTAGCAATTTACTTTTCAAATTAACCATTCTCCTGCACTGTTTTAGTCCGTTATCCTGTTCACAGAATTACAGAATACACTGATCTGGAAGCCACCCACAAGGATCCAGTCCAGCTCCTGGCCCTGCACAGGACACCCCGAGAGTCACACCCTGTGCCTGGGAGCATTGTCCAAACACTTGAACTCTGTCAGGTTTGGTGCTGTGGCCACTTCCCTGGGGAGCTGTTCCAGTGCCCAGCCACCCTCTGGGGGAAGAACTTTTTCCTGATATCCAACCTAAACCTCCCCTGGCACAACTTCAGGCCATTCCCTCAGATCCTGTCCCTGGTCACCACAGAGAGCAGAGATCAGTGCCCGCCCCTCCTCTTCCCCTCATGAGGAAGCTTTGACTGCAGTGAGGTCTTCCCTCAGTCTCCTGTTCATAGCTCCTTGTCTTCTGGCATGGGGACATTTATTTTGTACTTAATATATCACTATTTATCTTTTTATTTTTATGGTTAACTTACAGCATTGCCAAAAAAAAAAAAAAAAGGCCCTCCCTCTGGGAGTAGCAGTGCTGTGTTTGAAATCTTATCTAAAAAATTAAGATCCAAACTATTTTAGCAGAATTTTCATTTTAGGAAAGAAGATAGAACAGAACCCTTGACTGGTTTTGTTTGTTCCTATTTAAGTTTACTTTTGCACGTAATGAGATGCACTCTGTATTTCCAATGGCATTGTTATTCAACTGATGGATTTTGTTATATTTAATTGGGAAGACCTTTTCCCCTATTTTCCCAAAACTCCACCAAAAAGTTACTTGTGCCATTTATTTTTTATCTGAAACTGTGTTTTGTCTGTCAAAACACTAAAGAATTAGGCTCTCTTTTGACTTACACTTTTTATCTGGCTAGACAAGTCTGCATTTAACCATCTCAGATTATCTTTTTTCCCCAAATGAAAAACACCTCAAAAATCATTTGATGTGAATGAGAACCATGAAAGAAACCCCTCAAAATTAATGAACAGGTTTGAAAATTCTCTTCCTGGTCAATAATTTAAATCATAAAAGGCCATGAAGCTCTAATTTTGTTAACATTCATTAGAGCTTTTCCCTTTTTGTTAAAGATGCTTCCTTTGATTTTCAATTTCCCACAAATTCGTTAGAATATAGTAGGTAGTGGGTTTTTTTTTTCCAAACACTGCCATGGATGTAGTGCCTACAGGCAGGAGTTTACACAGGCTGAGTTTGTTTGTAAGATCTGTTTTTTATTTCTTTATTTAAGGCAGCTAACAAACATAGGCTCTGTTAGTGATGAGAAAAGCATTCCAGATGGATTTGTTGTTCTGTTCTCTATTAGCAGAACTAAGGAGCTGGGAGGGTGCAAGTTCTTGGTGACACCTATTTTTATCTAATTAAAGCAGTGCACCAGCAGTTTGTACAAAATAATTTTCTGAGCACACTAATAAATGTGTAGAAGAATTTGAAGATAAATTGTTTTTTTTTTTTGTTTGGATCCAAGCTTGTTGAGTTTTCTTTTTTAAACTGTCTCAATAGTCAGCAAGCATTTACTTACAATTATTTTTTCCTCCAACCAATGGCGTAAATAATTAATTTGATAAAAGGTTCTAACACATCAAAGCAGTAAACAACCTTCAAGATGAATTGGCACACATCCAATCCCCCAGACACCCAGCAAGAATAACTTATGCCAATTAGACCTGTGAAATGGATTTATATTTTTGGCCTAAGATAGTTAGCCAAGCTATGTGGGCTCAGTTGTCCCTAAAATGTTCAGGAAGATAACTCAGATATCTTGGCTGGCTGGAGCTGATTGAATGTAGAGTTAGGAGATGACATTGCTGGGCTCAGCCTTTAGCTCAGTATCTTCGGGGTGGGGGTGCCCCCAAGGTGCAGGGAATCCTAATTCTGTCAATTCCTCAAATCTGCCTCTCCTCCCTCCTAGGAAACGCCCCCATGGTGAGGTTATTCTGAGCAGGAGCTCTCAGCTCTTCCTGTCAGTGCTGCCAGACTTTGGTGTCCACTGGAGCACGGCCTGACCCCAGGTGAGTGTTCAACTCCTGTGGGGGGAAGTTTTTATCCCAGTATTGCTCACTCAGTGTTAACTCCTTGCTCTAGTTAATGTCATCCTCACACAGCAAAATAGTGTCAGCAGAAGAGGTCCAGAGGTGTCCCTCCAAACACTGCCTTTGCTTCATGGTTAGTATATCCTGTCAGATATTTTACTCTGTGCGTTTTTGGTTTTTTTTTTTTCTTTTTTTCCAAATGTTACTCCGTGCACTTTTGTTCAACTTGTTTTCCTTTCTTTTGATAAAGAAAACTTTTTTTTTTTTTCAAGTGAGGTCGAGGAAGGTTTTCTAAACATTGCAGTGGATACATAACTTAATATTCATCAGAAAAACCATTGTGGCTGAAACTGTATGAGGAAGAAATGAATAGCTGTCATTTTAATTTTTATGATACCAAAAATTTTTATTTTCATATTGCCTTCATTTATTACCTAATTGAGAATATCTGACTTTTTTTTTGTTGTTCTTAGCCAAAATTTACACTGGCAGAAAAATCCATGTGGGAAATACATTACAGCAGAAAGCTTAATTGTAAAGTGGAAGTGGCAAATCACACGGTGGCTGATTCTTCGGTGACATTTGAAACAGGACTTCTTTTGGTATTTCTTTTGGAGAAGGGGATTAACTTTTCCAGTTGACTCCAGCATGAGCGATTTGGGACTTGTTGGGTTTGATTGTGACAAAGGATCAGCTCCTTCCAGATCAGTTCTGTTAAAGCACCCTGCTCCAAGAGCACGCGGAGCACGTTCACGGTCGAACACCAAGCTGGGTGTTTGAATTGGGAGCTGGCAGAACAGGGCACAGGACTTTGGTTTTCTTTTCTCTCTTTCCTGGCCCACTCTTGGTGGCAGCCAACCCAGCTGTGTCCAGAGGCGTGTCATGGAAGGCAGACGAGAAAAGCTGACCTGATTCAGTCTGAGAGGCTCTGGCAGGACAAAGGTGAGGGCAGTGTTGTGGGTGGGTGAGCACTGCCCCTGCTGCATCCCTTCTCCCCATGTCTCTCACTGCCCTGGCAGTGCCACAATGCTGCTCTCTTCTAGGCTTGCCTTCCAAACATTTTTACCACGCATGAGCATTAAACAAAAGAGGAGAATGAAATGGAATTAATTTTTCAGCTGGCTTCCTTTTTTTTTTTTTTTTTCTCCTGTTTTGCTTTTTTTTTCCCCCCTTGAAATGCTTGCAGGAAACTGCATTAGAATTCCAAAGCAATGGAAAATTAAAAAACCATCTGGAGATCTAAAGCAGCTTTAAAGAGTTAGAGTAGCACTGATGCATGACCACAAAGACAGATACGATCCATTGTGAGTATGGCAGAAAACTTGCAGTTGTACTAAAGAACAAAAAATTCTGATATTAAAAAAAAAAATCTTGGGATAGATAAGTTATCACAGAATGAAAATGATAGAAATTAGTCTCTGATTGCATAAACAGAGTAAGACTTTATTTAGTAAATACTTATCTTACTCTGGGAGGATTATACACAGAGAAACGCCTAAACTTGTGCTAAAAAATTGGGATTGGCTTGATGGAAGTGTTGTGTACAACTACATAAACCAAAAATATATTTCATGTCACATATATCTATGGTCTTTGCCAAACCATAGCTAGTTCCATGTTGCTGTTTAAATTTTAGCAGTCGTGTCAGGATTTATTTTTAGGTTTTGGTACCTTAAAAATGCTTTCTAAAGACATACAATGTGATATGAAGATATGAAACATTAACTCCCATGGAAACATGCTGGAGTCATAGAGACTTTTCAGTTTCTTCACAGATGAGCAGCAGTCTGTTTAAAGAGACTTAGAAATCCTCAATCTTTTTCATGCTCAATTATTTTCCAGACTATGAGTGTATATATATATATATATGTGGGGTTTATTTTAGGACCATTTGGTTGCAATGGGAAGGAGGTTTGTAGCCCTTTTGGTCATTATCTCTAGAAATATAACAATATAAAAGCACAAAAATAACACTGAAGGAAATGTGTAAGAAAAAGAAGGAAAGGAGAAGAATAGAAAGATATCACCACACATCGATCCAGGGGAAGGACTTGGTTGTTAGAATTTCGATGTCTGTTGGGTGATGGTCCTGTGTTCATGTGTCTGGGGTGGGGGAAGCCCATGAAACACAAAGTTCGATGGATTAATAAATGCTCACATGGGAACAGCCATGTAACTCCCCTGGGCAGGGGAAGTTTCACCTTGTCAGACGAAACACTGTGTGTCCCGTGCAGAACTCTGGTGAAAGGCCCCAGATATGAGTCTGGGGGCACTTTTGGCGGGCTTTGATGGCTTATGACCCCTTCTAAGACACGAGAGCTGCCTCCTTGAGCCAACGATGCCATATCAGAAGGGCTGAATTCCCTCAAGCCTCCTTGTGAATGTCCTGGTACTTCCCGGGGCGGAGGGATTTTTATGCCTGAGACACTTGAAGCTCTGTTCAACCTTCATAGGATCGACTTCTTATCAGCTCTCGCCCTTATCCGGCTCAAACCCCAGCCTGCAGCCCCCGGTGGTGTGCGCCCACCCCCTCTACACCAGGGTGGTTACCCTGCAAACCTCAGCAAGGCACCCCCTGCTTTTGTAAATGGCTTTGTTTGGGTCACTGACAATGAACATTTCCCGCCTGGATTGCACCCAGCTGCTGCAAATGGAGGGCACCATAAACACAGGCAGCCCAGGCCATCGTGCCTGCTGTGCTGCTGCTCTGCTGCCTTCGTCCTGCCAGATTAACGTGATCCCTGTTACAACAAGCTGACTTAAAATCAATAGGAAATAGTCTCCAGTGAAACTCTCGAGACCCCATCTCCTGGGATAATAAGGGAGGTCAGCATCCTTCAACATCAAGCCCTGTGTCAGGGAGATTCCTGCCAAAATCAATGGAGCTGAAGCAGTAACAGTTTGGGTAGGGCTGTCTCCCACATGACACCCATCCAACACATCCTCTCCCTGCAGCATCAAAGGCTGACAGAAACTGCTAGGAGGGAATCTCAGTTTCCCTGACTCACTGCATATGAGCAGTCTTCAGCATCTCCACAAAAAGTCTCCTTGGGAGTATAAAATTCACTGCATTTTCATATCATATATTTATATTTTCACATGTATGATTTCACTTTTTAGGGAAAAGTCATTTAGACTGAACATAAGACTCAATGTAAACCCGAATTTTTTAGCTTTACAACAAAGGCTTAGATTTGTTTAGATTCAACACCTTTCTAGTGAGGTGCCATGTTATTGGTGTGGTGACATGGACTGAATAATTCACCAATAATTCAGAGATGCCTGGAAGTGACAGTATTTTCTGGACACAAAGAGCAGAAAAGGATGAAAAGGAAATGAAAATAAGGTGGATTTATCCAACTACCTACCACACAGTGAGATAGAAAAGTATTATCATATTCAGTACTACTTTAATTATTGATGGACAGTTCAAATATCTTTCATCTTTTCTGCAAAGAATATAAATCTATTTTTTCTTGTTCAAACTGATCCAATTTATAAAGCTGGGAATGTTTTCTACTCAAGTTTAGTGTTTGCTAAAAAGGCAATTAAATTCTCTTAATATTTAATATTATTTCTTAACCACCTGATTTAAAAGGAGGATCTTCTCCAAAAGAAAGACACAACATTATTGTTCAAAACACTGTTTGACCAATCCGGCATGTTCCTTAAATACATAAGCTTTCCCAAACAGAAATTCTCCTATTAAAAATATGCTAAAATTTGCTCCAAAAGAAGTTGTTGTTTGCTAGCTTTATCCTAGGAGGAGCTCAAGTAGTATTTGTGTAGGAGCTTTTTTTGTGTGTGTTAATCGTCTTTGTTTCCTTTTCCAATAGGAGAGAAAAAGGGAAACTCTGCAAAATCCTTTTTTTAAAATTTCTTTTTAAAGGTATTTGGAAAATGATGGGGAAAAGTGAACAAACTTGAGTGTCCTGCAACAGACACTTGAAAATTCCAGCAAACTACTGATTCCACTTTGATTTCATATGAGAGTTAAGAATGGACATCTCAGGCTACCTAATGCAACTGGAAGCAAAAAATTCCCAAGCATTCTCATGCTCTCAGGTGGAGGGAAATTGAATGCAGTGGCTTGATTTTAGAGCAACAAGACTTTGGGGTGGTGGTGCTTTTTATGACTGTCAGAGAGCCTCCAGGAATGTTGTTTCCTGCTTCCTGCTAGGAGAACCTTTGAAATCACAGAATCAAAGAATGGTTTGGGTTGGGAAGGACCTTAAAGATCATCCAATTCAACCGCCCTACCATGGACAAGGTCACCTTCCTCTAAACCAGGTTGTTCAGGGCCCCATCCAACCTGTTCCTGTTCAGGCCTTTAACCAAAGAGCGTACATTTGCCGTACATTGTGCTGCTGGCAAACATCCCAGCCTACAGAAAATACTCCTGTGGGAAATCTCCCAATAAAAACTTTCCTGCTTCTTTTGTTTTCAGCACGAGGAGGAGCAGGAACGCATCAACATGGAGGCAACAAAGCTGCGTCTTTGCTGTGTTCAAGTTGGATTCATTAAGTGCTCCGAATCGAGCTCGAGAGAAAGCAAAGGCAACAAGTCTGGTTCTAAACTCTCATCAAATGGCTTTGTAGAGATGGTAAGAACTACACATTTTGGATGTCTGTGGCTAATTTTTCAGATTAAAGCACTAAACTATGCAGAAATCAAGGCACAAAACTCATTTAGGCTGCAATTCTGTCCTTAGTACACTCTGAATTACTGTGCATGGATTACAGTCTGTGAAATTACTTGCTGTTTGGAGACCTTTTGGATCCTCACACTTTACACTGAGCTACAGAATAAATTGTTATCACAACCTCTGAATTTTTCATGCTACAGTTGCATAAGCTGGCTAACAAAATATGGAGTGATTCCTTTTATTGTTCCGGTTTTTTTTTTCCTAAATAAAAATAAGCGTGTACAGGGAGGAGAAAGGAAATACAGGAAGGAGAGCAAAACTGGATAGATTAGAGTTCTCTCCTAGTAACTTGGTGTGAATCAGTGAGGTTAAGTTGAGTAACCATTTTCTGAGGGAGGCAGGCTTGATTTCAGGCCCAGGCGGACACAGACCAGAAGAAGCCTGGAGATCACCATGAGAAAAGAGTTAATTAAGAGAGTTAATTAAGTGTTAATTCTGCTGCCAGGGATCAGTGCAGAGACTCTGGCTATGGGAAGGTCCAAGTTGATCATATTGGGCCCTGAAGGGAAGGACAGGCTGCAGAAGGCAGACTAGAGGGGATCTGGCTGGGAAGAAGCCGGGCTAAAGACATGCCCTCAAGCTCACAGATCATGGGAGGGTGGGAGAATGGTAACAGAGGACAAGACTGAGGTTTAAAATGTATTAAACTTCAAATAAATGAGACCTAGTCCCCTGAAGAATAGAATCTGGAATAGAATGGCTGGGAGGTATTGTTTGATGCCTCAGTTAGCAATGTGGTCTAGAGGCACACGAGGTGTGTCCAACAGTTTAACAAAGTTTTGAACATTCTCAAGTTTCTAGAGAAGCAAAAATTCCCGATAAGAACCCCAAATTAAATCACCCATGAATTGAGAACTGGCAGGAACCAATGTTTTAAATGCTTTGTGCTGTGCAATTTGCCAGAAGGTTTTGTAGGCAGTCACTATCACACCAGTGAGGTGCCCCTCTAAACACCTCAGACATTTCAGCAGTTTTAATTATGGTAGGGGACAAGATCTGCTGAGAAGAAGGAAAGATTTTGGGAGAAAAAAATTAGCAGGAAAGTATAAGATATCTGCTAAGAATTCACAGATGTCTTTTCAATGCAGAAAGAGAAGTCTTCAGGGCTAATGCTGAGAAAGAAAGGGTAAAATTAGGGGCAGCAAGATTAAAATATTACTCAAGGTTACTCCAGTTTAGCTGTGTGATGAATGGCCCACAGCATGCTGCATAAATCAAGATAACTAAGATAAATGGAAGCCTAATTTAAGGAGTGTGCTGTCTCTGGATCAGGACTAGAGGAACCCGATGCACGACTGTCAATTTTGGAGGTACAAGAGCAATACCAAAATCAGGGCAGATCTGTACAAGAGACTCTTTCCTAATGTCTTTACCACAGACGGTAGAGAGAAATCATCCAGGAGCTGGAGCTGGGCAGTAACATCAATTTTTCATGTGTTTCCCCTCTCTTTTAGACTGGAACTTCTCTCCCCTGTGACAATGACCCGACTCTTTGCTACAGCCTTCCTTTCCTATGCCGAACTATACATTAGGCATTGCCCTTCCTTCTCATTGCACACTCCAATGTCTTTTCATCTTTTATTCAATTCCTTTCCTAATTACCTTTTTGAACAGCTAGGAGCTATGATCAGAGAGACCAGGACTCTCTGGTATTATGCAAGAATTGGGGTATTTTTAAAGAAGAAAACAAACAATAAAATCCTCTACAGAAATGTACATTTAAAGCCGAGATGTCTTTACACTTGGATTTATGTTGAAAAATGCATCTTTCAGAGAATTTTTTTCATCCTGCATGCAGAAAGCAACACCCTGACCACCACTGAGAGGGCACAGAGCATTCTGAGACCAGAGAAGAGAAAATAACCCTGTCTCCTGCTGGTAGAGTCTCAGTGAGAATATTCATCAAAGGAAACATATAATGCTCTGACTTCATCCAAAAGACCAAAGATGATGCTGGATCTTCTGAAAGAGCTGATCCAATGAAAAGTGGAAGTGCTGACAGCATTTGACAATGACCTGGGTGAAAGATCTGAAGGCTGGGGCCACCAGCTGCACCAGCCTTGAGGAGACATCAGAGTTGTGGTCCAGGCACAGCAGGGATAACAAACTCTACATCCCTTGGGAACGATAATTTGGAGACACCTGAAATCCAGGGTTGCTGAGTATGGACTGCCAATTGTGGTTCGGTGACAGCTGCTAGAAGAAGGTGGCAGCTAAGCCTGAGCGTCTGTCAAATGGAGGAAGACTGATTTGGGATCACAGCCAATGTACTCTGGCACAGGGAAGGAAAGTTCCCATTCCCGGAAGCCTTAAGGAACAGACACTTCCAACAGAGCAGGAACAGGCAGACACACCTGTCTCTTCCAAGATGCTTTCCCTTTCTCTCCCTCACCTCATACACAGTCATGTGTTTCTTTAACTGATGTTAATTAAAAAAAATCAAGAATCACCCTGACATCCACAGAGCCAGATGAATAATTTAGCTTCACGAAAACGTAAATCAGAAATTAAGCTTGTTTGCAGGCGTTTTCAGTGTTTCTTCAGTTTAATAACTACCTTCCCTTTGTGTTCCTTCCACTTACTGTTCCCCCTCCCACAGCTTCCAGCCAGTCACTCCTGTTCTTTTTCCCATCCATGAGCTTGTGGGATTTCAGGGTGAGTCAAACTGCAGAAATGATTGTGACTTTAAAAAACATAAAATAAATGAAAACAAAAATGTTCGGACAGCAATTTTAAATCTTTGCTTTTAACCTGCATTCTTGCAGGGGCTCAGTTTGCAAAGTACACCCCAAGGTATTTTCATCTGTCTGGAAACCACTGAGGAACAGATTCAAGAATAATAATAACAATAAAAATACGTAAAGTGGTGTCATATTAAGGTGGCAGTCTCATCACAAATGTTCTCTTCATTTATCCCTCTTAAAGAAACTAGAAATAGACATAGGTCCAAGGAAGAGCAGTGAAAATTGTTACAGGCACAGAGGGACTTTTGCTCTTCAGTCAGGGGAGTTATTTCTGACTAAAAAGTCTGCTCTTTCCCAATTCTCAACATTATGTAACCAGGCAATTTGTTCTTTATGAAAGTTAATACCTGCCTCCCAGCATCTGCACCCACCTCCATGTATTAAATAACTCATTTAATTCTCTGCCTCGGTGCAGCAATTGCTGTGTGCCTGCATGCCAGCAATTTGGGGGCTAATTGTTATTTTATTTGGGGGCTAATATTAATATTATCTATAATCTAATACACGTGTATGTACCTGCTTTTCCCCCTGGTAGATTA
Source organism: Dasyornis broadbenti (assembly GCA_013397935.1). Taxonomy (NCBI): domain Eukaryota; kingdom Metazoa; phylum Chordata; class Aves; order Passeriformes; family Dasyornithidae; genus Dasyornis; species Dasyornis broadbenti. The sequence continues at coordinate 111,874 of VZRN01005622.1, read as the reverse complement.
TTCAGGGGTTAATGCGTTATAATGGAACTGTTTATATTTGCTAGTTACAGATTATTGCACATTGCATGAAAGAATTCTGGCACCGTTCATAAATCACACTTTTATTCTGTATCCAGCTTAGCCAATAACACGCACATATGTACAGACACATTTTACTACACAGAGGCACTGCTGAATATAAATAGAATATTTGTCAAACTTCAGATTAACATTAAAATAACATTGTGCAAACACCTGATTCTGCCAGCCCACTGGCACGTCCTCCACATTTTGAAGAGCTCTGCCTAAAGCAGCATAGCTAAAAGATCGCATTAGTGGAAAGAAAGAAGTGAAAATACACCCCAAATTACACAAATACAAGAGAGACAGCAGGTGTCACTAATGTGAGAAAACATTGCTGACACGCCAGGGAACCTTCCACGTAAATGATGTCAGAGAATTAATGATGAAGCACTGACAAGCCAAGGGTAGAATTGGCTTCTCAGAAAGGAGACAATGTCTCACATACATCGTGGTGTCTGCTAGAATCAAGAAAATTAAAACTTCCCGGAGTGAATTTACAGTTTAAAATAGAGGATTGAGTAAAAATCACATAGAATATTTAAAAAATTATCTCTCTGTTTGATGTATTCTGTGTCTACACACGGCAACAATGTTCTAAATGCTTCCTAAACCCTCTGCGAACCGTGTCAACCTAAAGAGAGAGAGGCTGTGGCTTATGCAAGAGATAAGGAGCTGCCAGGTGCTCTTAGCCGAGCATTCACAAAACTCTGAATGCACTGACTACACGAATTTTGCCAAAAAGGTGTGGTTTAACTGCAGACTAAAAACACCTGCACCTTGACATGAACCCCTTCCTGGGAAAGGACTTAAATGATGCTTAAGGGACAGCTTTAGTGGAGACCGTGATTTCTGTGAAAGGGCACACAACTTCTCTCTCTATGGTGCTGCAGCAGAGCTTGATAGAAATAGAAGCTAAACCCTTTTTTTCCACGATTTTCCAAACAATACAGAAGGTTTTAACTCATAAGGCAGACAATGCAGAGGATATTTAGCCTTCCTATGTTCTAATCCCATCATCTGCATTTGTGAAGGGTGAAAGAAACAAGAGGACCTTGGGTTTTATTGGTTATGTTTGTAGGCATTATTCTAGAAAATAATGTTTGCAGTGGATGAAGTGGGGTGTGACGGTGAAAGCTCCACGAGCCAAAAATAGTTAATTTGACCGAGATTTATGTGATAAAATGTTGTTAATTATCACCCAAAATACTGTTGCACTCCAGGGCTTCTTGCCAGGTTCCGTCAGATCCAGATCACTCAAGACAGATTTCACACTATAGTGTCAGTGAGTATCTAAGGCAAAAAAGTGTAAGTGTTATTTATTAAAAATAACATTTGGTGTAAATAAGTGCAAATAAAAAGTTATAAACTCTACTTACTGTACTAAAAATGTCAAATTGCCAGTGTCATTGTTTCATGCACTGGTCAACATCAGCACAGGAATTTCTGTGAATGAAAGGGAATAGATTTTGCCACCTTTCTCTGAAATATATGGACCCCCACCACGACTGCTTTGCTTTATAGGTCCTGGTGTTCTAAGACCACATCTCAATCCCATGAAACACAGTTCTGTCAGAGCTGAGTAAGGAACTGGGAGTATTTCATACACATTGCATCTGGAGTCAACTCTTCAGTAGAATAAAGCTCACAATTTTGGCGAGTGCACATACTGCCAGAACTCAGCCTCAAAATGTAATGAGCATGTCAGTGCTGATCAGAAAAATAAATCTAAAAGGAAAATCCTCTCTTGAGCCTGATCCCATGATGATTTGAAAAGGAGTAGTGGGTGAAAGGAACGGAAACTGTTATACTAATAGGGGTTTGCTCTTTTTTCTTTGAGGTCTGAAAGCATTTATAAAAATTAAACCCACAACTTTTAACCTGATCTCTCAGCTAAGAAAGTTCTTAGAAGCTGACAGTGGAAATAATTCAGTCTTCTTTATCACCATCCCACAAAATAGGTGGGTTTATGTATTATACAGAGGAATTCCAAATCAAAGCTAAGAGTTTTAAATTGCTTTACAATGCTAAATAAAGGGAGTCTGGAGCAGAATTTACAAATGTAGAAGCCAGTGGCTTTGACAACAGTGTATTCCTGTTCCATTTTTTGCAGGTTCTGTGCTCTTTTTCAATAAAGTGCAAGTAAACACCTGCAGAACTTTTAATTTTACTTTGCTATGGCTGTGGGAACTCAGCAGTTGTTAAAACAGGAGCTCAGAGAGCTTGGGTTCAGCTCCTCACTTGGGAACTGGTTTGCTCCTGCAGCCAGGAACAGATACTCTAATTACTGATGAGGTGGCAATCTGGAAGAAGAATTTTATTTTCTCTCTTGCCAAAATAAAGGAAGAATTAATTAAAGTTTGCAAAACACTGCGAGATCCTGAGGCTAAATATTCTATAGAAGCACTAATGATCTATCTTGTCTGGTTTTGACCATATGCACACAGTCAGTTTGATGATTTTCTAGGAAAAAAACTCCTCTTGTCAGAATTAAAAACTTGAGCTCTTCCTTATTGCTCCATGCCATGGTTTTTAATATAGGACAAAACTAGCTGTAATTGAGTGAGATTTCCTGCAAATATTCTCTTGAGATTTCTCCACAAGTTTAAATAATGTTTGTAAATTTATCCCTACGTTTATGAGAAGTTATTTGCTCAGTACTCAGTGTTCTCTGGTCTTCCAAAGATTATCTTCCAAAACCATTGTAAGCCAAACCATCTGTCTTACACCTTATTTTCAGTAACCCCACCACTCCCTCCTTCAAAATACAAAATTATCATTTGAGAAAGCTCATCATCTAAACCTACATCCCTGTGGATGGCCAGTGCCTTTCTCTAGGTGGCCTCTTCAAAGCCTACTGTGGTCGAAGCAGAGAAGCTATCTCGGTATGCTGCCTGGAAAAAACTGCATCACAGCCCTTCCACACAGGACTGATGAAGAGAAAAAACTCAAGGTAAAGGCTATTTTGTGTGCTAATCCAAGCCCTGGAAGATAATATGGCTTTTAGTTATTTATGACTTTCATTCCATAGTTTCAGTGCAACTCAGCAACTTTGACTACATCTTAAAAGTGAAAAACTGACGGCGACTGAAAGGGGACACAACAGTTTCATTTCTCAAAACTGGTATTTATGGCTAAAAAATATGTTCTTTTGGAAGGGATCTGTGTGGATAGTGAAGTCTGAAGGGCACAGGTCCCTGTCTGCTGGATGAAAAAGTCAAAACTTGGTCCAAAAGACCATAGATGGATCAATTCCTATGCTGAAGGCAAGTCACAAAGTGGCCAGGTGAGGTGCTTTCTAGACATAATTCTCTTAACAAATGAGAAGAAAACTTTCACAACAATTTCCTGCACAATTTCTATTCTCCAACTGTCTGCTAAAGTGCTGCCCTCCTCAGCTTTAGGGTGTATTATACACTTACAATGTCTTTGTATTTATCTGGAAATATCAGTTATCTTACTTTCCTTCATTATTCCAGTGCAGCAAGGAAAATTTTGGAGAAAGTATCACTCACAGCTGCAAGAAGTTCACTGTGCATGTGATAACAGAACTTGATCTTGACTTGACTGAAGGATGGAAAATCATGCTGCACTCCAGATGAGTAATTTTTGCACTGAATAGTTATTAGTCAGATTTTGTTTTGGTCTCAGGACTGAAATCTTCAGCTTTTTGTATCTTAGTGAGAGGCTTAGGCCAGTGTTTCCACTTTATGTTTAAGTAGATAACAAATTTTTATGGCCTTTTCCTCTATAAGAAAATAATAACTTGAGACGTGGATGAAAGCATATTGGAGTAGGGCTGATTGAATTTCTTTCGAAACTGCTTTGATTGAAAATTTCTCAATTCTACTGAAAACCATGTTTTCTCGTAATGTGCTTCTATTGCCTGTTTCTTTGTGGATGAGGGAAAACCACCTTGTTCTCTTGAAATTTTTGCATGTAAAAGAAATTTAGCAGTTTATATTGCATGGATTATTACTGGTTTATTTTTATAAAAGTAAAGGTAAAAAAGAACAAGCTTGGTGGTGCTTTTAATGGATTTTGAGCTTACTGCAATAACTTGCAGTCTAAAGTGATATGGCCTTTTCTAAAAATATTCTTTTTGCCTTGCCATATCTCAAAATATTATCAACACATTACGAATTTGGATGTCATTAAGTACTTGAGGTTACTCAATTTAGTGAGACAGTATTTACCCTAAAAGACAACACAGGTGTCAGAAAATACAGAGATCTGTACCGGCCCTGAAAGTCTTTCCTGAGTTCTGGGCATAATAACAGATTGATTTTTTTTCTTTCTTTCCCCTCCAAATCTGCCTGCTGTAGCTGTTGAATGTAAAATTAGGTAATATTATCCAGCCTGCTTAGCAACTTAAGGATGAAAAAGGTGATGTTTGCACAGCCACGAGGGAACTGCAAGGCTCAGTGCCTATCTGTTAACATCCTCCCAAGGAAGGAGCTCAGACTCATATGCAATCAGTAGGCTACGATCAGACTTATTATTACACACAAGAAATTTGGTTGGGAATTATATCTTCGTGAGCCATTGTCAGTAGCTGGGGTTATGGCTACAACTGTTTTATCATTATTCCCGCTGGGATTTTACCAGCAGCAGCACACATCCGTCTGTGGAAGGCTGTGCGGTATTACTGCTATGCCAGCTTGTTTCCTTGGATCCAGATCCAAGCCCATTAAAATATTACAGCAAGACTCGCTGGATTTCCCCAGCTCAAGGTTGTAGTGTGCATGTTAATGATGCAAGAGATGACTTTTTCACAACAGGGACAAGGCAAAAAAACGAGCCCAGCATCCAGCTCAATTTTCTCAGCATAAGTGACTCATTTTCTCGATGCCCTGCACCACCATGGGCACAACACAAGGCTCTGCCCCAAAATAGGTGCTCCCTGTCCCCCTGCCACACTCTGATGTGGGCACGGGCACCCCGGGTGTGTTCAGGTTGGATATCAGGAGGAATTTCTGAGTAATTTCCCCCACAGAAGGGGGGATGAGGCATTGGAATGGCCTGCACAGGGAGGTGTCAGAGTCACTGTCCCTGGAGGTGTTTAAGGTGGCACTCAGTGCCACGGTGGTGATCAGTCACAGGTGGGACTCGACGCTGGACTCAGAGGTCTTTTCCCAACCGGATTGATTGTGTGGTTCTGTGACGTGAGCTGCCCCCATGAAGACTCAGAACACCACCCATGGCCGGGCTGTCCCTGTGCTCCCTCACGGCCCCAGGGCACACCTGGGCCATGGCCGTTCCATCCGCTCCCATGGCCGGGCTGTCCCTGCGGTGCCTCATAGCCCTGAGGAGCACACCTGGGCCATGGCTGCTCCATCCACTCCCATGGCTGGGCTGTCCCTGCGGTGCCTCACGGCCCTGAGGCACAGCTGGGCCATGGCCGCTCCATCCCCCGCAGCTGCAGGTGCCACTGAGGGCGGGCCAGGCCCTGCCCCGTGGAACCCGTGCGGTTCTCAGGCGGTGCAATAGATGTCCATCCCGGCCAGTCCCGGCTGTTCCTCCAGGAGGAATTTCGCTTTCTGAGCATTCACCTGGGGGATGGCTGTGGCTTCTGAACGCTGCTCAATGCTTTAGGATTTGCAGCAGTAATGTGGTTTTGTGCTGGCACTTGTAATGCATTGGGGTGAATTTTCAGGAACCGAGCTCCTACCTTGGGAACTTATCCTGCACTCGGCACTGCTGGGGCACCTCAGGTGCTGTGTCTAGTTCTGGGTCCCTCACTTCAGGAAGGACAGTGAGGGGCTGGAGCGTGTCCAGACATGGACGACGGAGCTGGGGAAAGGTCGGGAGCACAAGTCCTGTGAGGGAGCTGGAGTTGTTCAACCTGGAAAAAAGGAGGCTCAGGAATGACCTTATTGCTCTCTACAACTCCCTGAAAGGAGACAGGTGAGGTTTGGCCTCTTCTCCCAGCAACCAGCGACAGAACAAGAAGACACGGCCTTGAGTTGTGCCAGAGGATGTTCAAGTTTGACATTAGACAGAATTTCTTCACATACAGGGTGATTAGACATTGGAATGGGCTGCCCAGGAAGATGGCGGAGTCCCCATCCCTGAAGGATTTTAAGGAAAGACTGGACATGGCAGTCAGTGCCGTAGTCTGGTTGAAATGATAGTGTTCAGTCAGAGGTTGGACTCAATGACCTCAGAGGCCCTTTCCTATCTCACTGATTCTGTGAATTTAAGAATGAACAGGGCAAGGAGGTGAGCTTTGCTGAGGGGCTGTGGTGACCCAGGCTCTAAAGTGAAACGGAGGAAGGCTCTCTGAGGTTTACCCTCAGTGCTTGATCTGGTCTTTCTCCACTTTTTTGGTCAGCCCTGGAATGCTATTGACAACTGTAACTGATGAAAAATTTAGAAGCAAAAAGAGAGAAAATAGATTTGAGTCTGGAGCTGATCCAGTGATGTGATTTACAGAGCATGTCCTGCCAGAATTCTTGGAGTTTGTACTGAGCTCTCTTTAATGTGGGGTTTATAGCCGTAGCATATTTTACTGTATTTCACTTAAATATTACTTGTGTAAACATATTTATTGAAGATGTGAAAAACACTGGAGTAAATATGTGGAGAAATTCTGGAGGACAAGGAGTTACCACAACATAAGGCACTTTACTGTTAGTTTATTTAGGAGTATTTATCTAGTGCCAGTTTTTTTGATTTTTTTAGATGTTGTGCTATTAAAAACTTACTTTCCTTAAAGTTTGTGATGATTTGAACGTTGATGTGCAATCTGAAAAGCTAAGGAATCTGTGTTTTTGCATTCATGGAGGGGAAGAGTAACGTGCATGCATGGGAGAGGGAGGATCTGGTGCCTCTAAGCAGACCAAACATCAATGGTGTGGTCACTTTCTCACTGTATTAAATACACAGTCAAGGGAAAGAAGCAAATCACATTTAAAACATATATGACACAGTTGCAAAATAACAGCTTTTTCAAGAGACAATTTCTGGATATATGTCTTTGTACAGGTAAGCAGAAAATTCCTGTTACTGAGAGTGCAGAAATGTTACTGCAGCCTCCGGAGCCGCAGTATTGCCAACCTTGTGGACTCAGTAATTTAATAAACCAGAGAAGTGATCCAGCAGATGAAACTGTGGATGCAGAAAAGCCTGTTCCTCATACGACCCCTTTATTCCCAGGTTTGATATTTCAAGTAACAGCTGATCTTAGTGCCCTAGGAAAGAGACTATTCAACACTAAAAATGGCCTGGTTTTGCCAGCACAGCGTTTTTTGAGACCACAAAAGAGTTTCTTGCTTGTACCAGATAGTGTTATTCCAAAGTAACTTTGAAATTCACAATGTTTAAGGCAAGTGACCAAGCCTGTCCTTAGAGAAGAGAGGCTACAAAGGAATAAAAGTGTTTCTGCTAAAGGTGACCCAGTGTTCAGGAATTGATCAGGAAATGAAACCTGGCACTTAAAATTAAACCCAGAATGCTAATTCCATTTGCCTTTCTCTGACTAATTGCCTTTGGCTGATGTCTGCCAGCTTCTTCAAAACCCCTCTGCATTTTGCCTCACTTTTCTAGACTTGGGGAGTGCAAAACTGATATCTGCAGTCAAATCATCATCCAAAGTGATAGTATTCTGATGCCTGGAATGAAATTATTGCCCAGACTTGGCTTTGAAAGGCTGCCACATCATCCACAGGTCAAGAAATGCCAAAGATTGGCTCTTGGGCCCTGTTTGCACTCAGCTAAATTCAAGGTGGCAGCGATTCTTGGTGCTCATTTGCTGTACTTTAGGCTCTTGGGGTAGAGCAGCCATCTCAAAGGTCCACATTAGTGAATAAGAAAAATAAATACCAACGGGGAATTACAAAGTAAATAATGCTCCTGCTAATCTAAGATGACAGCGTTTTACAAAGGAATCTGGCATCAAAAGGAGGGAACAAGCACTACTGGGAATTTTCTGGTTTTAGAACTGGCAGATTACAGCCCAGAACAGCACACGAGGAACGGGTGAGTAATACTCGATGTATTCTTACTGGCACCTGGATGGCTGCCAACATCTTCATTTCAGTAATTGTGCTCTCATTGCTGTACTGTGTGAGAAGCAGATCCTGGGGACAATGAGGGAGAAGTTTTGTGGGTTTTTTTAAGGTGGTTATAAATGGTAGAGTGTTTTACCGAGAAAGAAAACACAATTTAATAAGGCTAGTGGGATCCGGATTAGTACTGTACAATGAGATGGATGTAAGCAGCCTTAAATGTTAGCTAATATATTTCAACTTAATTGCTTAAAGTTTTATTAATTTTTGGATTTCATGAACAGCCACGAAATACGAATTTTATTATAAAGATCCTGCTTCAGCCTACAGTAATGTGTGCTCGTTTTGGTGTAGTTAAATTTGTGTAGTAAACTTAACTCTTGGTGTGCAAGGGAGTCCTACTCATGTTTACTAAATCCCCTTTCTTTTCCTCACTGAATGTGTCACATGCCCAGCTACTCATGGAAATCAATTTTTAAATACTTGTGCGTGTCTGTTTTCAGAAGTAGGTTACATTTGTTCATCCAGTCAGGAAAGGGAAAAATCCCAGATAATCTTTTTTGAACACAGCTCAGCCACCCTCTGAATATTGGCAGCTGAGCTCTGCGTGGGGAAACGCTGCACAGAGATTTGGCTACATTTGAATAATGCAATTCCATTCACAGTATTCTAGGAACACGATGAAAAGAGAGAGGCTAAGTTTGTCAAACGTATTGTTTGTGGCAAATTATCCATTCAGCTTTAACAAGCACTCAGCAGCTGCTGTGCTTTGCGTGCTGCTGAAGCCGTCCTTGAGCAGTGACAGGTACTGGGGAGTCCCCACCCTTGCTTGGCATGCACGCTGCATCATCAGAAGTGTTTTCCCATAGCTCCAGGCCATATCAGCCTTCCCTATCTCATCCTCAGTTCAATTAAGACACGATGTGCTTTTCTTCCTCACTGCTTTCCTTTTATCTCCTCTTCTCCTATTTCTATGACATTTTTCTTCTCCGTATTAGTGTTGGTCCTGAATATTGATAAAGTTAAATTTGCTGTAAATTACTGGAGAAATAGGCCAGCCCTGTGGTGCCTGGTATCTTGAAAACATCAAACCTTTCATGTTCAGAGGGTTCTAAGAATTATCTGAGTTTTCAACTTTTATTTTTTGTAAGGTTTAATCCAAATGCTTTTTCTT
>VZRN01005622.1:86073-102581 GCA_013397935.1 Dasyornis broadbenti | reverse complement strand
TTTTTTTTTTTTTTCTTCTCCACTTGCTAAGTTTCTCTGTGAAGGCTCAATGCAAAATGAAGTAAAATTCTCTCTTAGGCCTGTGTTTATTAGGAAGGTTTAGAAAACCTCGGAAACTGGGAAGTCCCAACAGAGGGGCTGTAAAGTAGTAGTCGAGTTTGGGGGGTTTTTGTGGGTTTTATTTTGTTCCTCTCATTTTTTAATCCCATTTTTTTACTTTCAATTCTTTCATCCCCCAAGTTGGCATTTCTACTCCACTTTATTCCAGTGGCAAAACCTTTTGATGTATATTCATTACAGCGCTAGTGATGCTGTTTATAAAGAGTTAGTTTGAGATATTTTAAAAGATTTTTTAAAATTTAGTTTTAAATCTGTTCATGACATTTTCATATGATGCCAACAGAAGTAATTTTTAATATTCACATTAGAAATTTCACAAAGAAACAAAAGAGATTGTCAGAGAGACTGAGAGCAGAGATAAGCTTGTCTTTGCCGTTTGAAACACAAAGTCTCAAAATCAAATCGTACCAGAGCATTAAGATTGTTTCCATTGAGTTTATTTGTTATGTGTGTGTGGTTTGGTGGTTTTTGTTGGTTTTTTTTTTGTTTTTTTTTTAATTCAAGGGCACTTTATGGCTGGGGTGGGTTATATGATGATTGCCTTGTACTTCAGGAACAGGTGATGTATCCAGTGTGCATCTTAATTTGCTTATAATTTGCTTATTATTATTTAGTTTGGATTTTTGACTTGACAAAATACCAACGGCAAAAGCAACTTAGTCAAAATCAGGATGGCATTCGGTCTTTTCCAGCTGTAGCTCATTTTGGTGTTGTTTTTTGGTTTTTTTAAGTACTTCAGCATCTGGATATTGCTTTCCAGGAAGTGCACTTTTATCTGTTGTGGCTTTTAATGCTGCTGAGCTCATGTGTACCCCTGCATATGTGGAGAATTAACTTGCTGCTTTATTGACTCTTCGATTTCTGTGATCTATTGGCTCACCCTATTCAGTGCGTACGAAATGGAACCCTGCGTGGAAGCTCACATAATGTGGGAATACAAATTATCCAGTAGCATTTTATCATTGGAGTGTCGCATTTTTATTAAACGGCCCTTCAAGATAAGCTACGTGCCTCAGTAGGAATTGAACATTCAGCCTCTCTGTTATAAATGAATTTTCAAAGCACCACAAGAAGTAAGAGGGCTATGAGAAGTTGCTACAGGTGCTCCATCCTTTCTAACCAAGCTAAAAAACTTTGCAAGTTTAGTAGAAATGGTTGATAAAAATCTTGCAAATATTGGTTCAATTTTTATCCAAAATTCAATAACATTCGCACAATCTTTTAGAGTGATCAGCGTGTCTCAGTGCATGAAATCTTTGGGAAGCTTTTTGTGAGTGATTCACTCAGTTTATTTGTTTTTCCTGATTCATTCTGCTGGACACCTTTTTTGTGTTTTTACTCCAGTGGCCCAGGCTGCTGCTACGTACTCTGCTTCCTACTCCAGCAATTTTAAGTACCTTCTTCTTTGCCTGTTGCTTTTCAGAGACAGCACAAGAGGCCATTCTTATCCGAAAGCAGAGATTCAGCAGTTTATGAAAAACTGGCTTCTTGTAGAATTTCCAGGCCTGCCTTTTGTCATCATTAGTGATTCCCGATATTGCTGGCGCTTCTGTAGCTATTTCTACAGAGCAGGCCCTGTGTTTCATGTTTTGGGAAGCTTCTCCTGTGAATGATGATCGATCTGAGTGTTAGTTTGTATGGAATAACTGTGGATTTTATCTGTTCCGGGGTGAGCTGCTGTCCCTGCACCAGTGGTACCAAGGAGGGAGAGCACTGAGAACGGCTTCACCAAGTGCTCTGCAAGTACCACAAGCTGCAGGTGCCAGTTTAGAGAAAAGCGGGGTTTATAAACATGAGTTTCATCTTGGCAGAAACGTTTGGTTGACAGTTTTAACACTCATTACCTAAATGTGTAAAAGAGAGCATTTTCTATAATAGGCCTTCAAGTCATGCCTCAGATAATTAAGGGTCAAGATCCTGCTCTGGCACAGAAGGTTTCATGCTTCCATGAACTCTGCCACTGTGGCAAGCAAACCTCACCTGGTGTGCTCAGAAAAGTGCACAATTATCACAATTTCCACTGTTCTGAAGGCTGAGGAAAGGGCAAACAATGGCTCCTAGTGCTTTATCTACCCTGAAAGAATTTGCTGAAAATCCAGAGAGAACTAAATGACACTTCATATATGGAGTGCAGTGAAATCTGCATGTGTCTGGGAGCGAGTGCATGTAGCTTTATTCTTTCTTTTGGGGACATAATAGGATTCTCATCAATTGTCTGCATGAAGGCAACTACAATCCATATACTGGAACTATAATCCATAATACTAGAAGTTAAGAAAGTACTAGAAAAGCCACAGTTTCTTGGTGTTGGAGTTTATTCTGCACTAGCGATAGTGCTTTAAAATACCTTTAATCAAAACACTGGCTGTCTGCTATCGTTTTCTTAATTTAGCGCTGTGTAGTTCAATTTCCGCCGTCATCCTTGCTGGTCTAATTAAGAAAATAAAATTGGTTATTGGGCTGCCCGGGAGTTACAGTATCTCTTGTGTGTCACTTGCAGCATCCTGTCACCTTGGTTTAAATGGGAGCTAAATGGAAAACTGGGATTGTGTCTGGGGCAGTGAAAAAGAGTTCCATCAGGAGCTTGGTGGGCTCCTCTCTGCCCTGCCCTGCCCCTTGCTGTCCTTTTTCGGTACCGTGCTGGGGAACTTGCTCGTGGGAATTGAGGCCTTCCAAACTCAAACTCAGCCTTTGATTGTTTTAAAATGAAGTCAATTCTGAGACAACCTGTTTCATGTGGAAGATAACTCATCTTCAGAAACTGTTTTTTTTTTTTTTAACACAAGCCTGCACAGAGGAACCAGAGAACAGAACTTATTGAACACGTTGAGTTTTCCCATTCAGTGACAGCTACAGAAACCTCTTGTGCTAAATAACTGCTGATGATGTACTGTGAAAATTCTGTGTCTGATAGACCTCGGAATTTCTCTTTGCTGTGCCTGTGAATTTGTGCAGAGACCTTTCATTTGTCCCCGGTGCAGCCGGTATTGACATACATACCACGATTTAACCAGGCAGGTTAGTGCTCTGCTTTTTAAGTGGGTGCACAGTCAGCCTTTCATGTAAAGGCAGAATGCTTGCTGCAGAGTTTCAAGTATTTTTAAAATCCGATTTGTCAACGTCAGAGCTGTGTCCAAACCGTGGTTGGTAAAGGCAGCTGATCAGACTGGCAAACAAAAGTGGCTTTTGTGAGTACCAGCCCTTTTCCTTCCTCTCTAGCTACATTACTCAGCCCAATAAACTGCTTTTTCCTGCAGAATTTGCCTGCTTCCATTAGATTCACTTCACTGCCACAATATAGAAATGATATGGGAATGTTACCATAAGGGAATAGTTTAAAATAGATAGATATTAAAACCATGCAACGAATGTCACATCATCATTATTGAAAATTGCTGATTGCTTGGGTAGTGAGCAGATGAATTTAGGTGACAAATTTTTAGAAGTGACGCAACCACATTTGGAATCAGTATAAATAATAAGTTCTGCTGTGTTCATTAGGAGATGATCATTATGCTTAATATCGAAGCACGTTTTCCAGTGAAATGCTTCTTGCTTTTTGTGGATAAAGAGTTGATATCTTATTTGTTAAGACGTTCCTTCAGTTAAACGTGTGTTGTTTTATGTTTTTTCCTAGTTAATTCCTACTCGTTTTGACATTTGAATTTCGCGTTTGTGTTTAAATTCTTAGTTCCACATAGTAATGCTTTTTATGAGATTAGAATTTAGGCTCTAGCATTTTGTTTTAAATGAGGAATCTCAGAGCTGATAGAGACTCTGCACAGTAACCCTTGTAACATGTCAAACTCCTCTTTTTCCATCTCCTTTTTTCCGTGACTGCTGCATGGAATCTGGGCTGATGCTAATCTGGAAGGACAGTCACACCTCATGAAAGAATCATCACTGCTAATCAAATCAGAGTGAAAACCCACCACTCTGCATCAGTGGAGACATTTAATGTGCTGAATATTTCATGCACTGGGGGCTGTGGCTGTAGACAAAACCCTCTCAACAGCTCCTTGTTGCGTGCAAATATTTACTCAGACACTCTGGAGTGGCTGAACTGGTGTGCAGCAACACCGGGAAGCCTTGAGTGATCCTTCTAAGTAATGGTAATTACAAGTGACTCCACACATGCTGGGTCACGGTGGCTTGCAGACAGCCCCTTGCTTTGTCAAAGCTCCCCGTGCCTGCATGATTAAGTGGGCAGTGTGCCACAGGAAATTTGATGCATACAGGATGACAAATGTCTGTTTTGGCTGCTGAGAATTGAACTCAATCGTAGATCTGCAGAAACATCAAAACACAATCAAGGGCTGACATCAAACCCGCGAGCCAAGAGAATTCCTCAGGCAAAAAGGGCTGAACTTGAAACTACAGGAAAGGAGTGCTTTAGTTTGTGTGTTGCTACAGCAGTTTGTTTTGCTGATTCCTTGCAGAGAGGGGTAGAGGAAGTAACAACCCAGAAAAATGTCTCTGCCTTTCCAGTTGTTCTTTACATTAGAACTGTAGAGGTGGAAGAGTGAAAGAACAGAGCAATGCAAACCAGTAAGTTTCCTTTCAGTTTTTATATTTAGACTTTTGATTTTTTTTTTTTTTTCCTACAATATACGCTAGTGGATCTTGGCTGTCTGTAGTGGAAAGCTTCCTTCTTTTTTACCCTGGTAGTGTCTCCTTGTGACACCAGGAAATGTTCACTGTTTAAAATCCGGGTGCAAATGCGTCATTCACCTGCTGCTTTTGCAATTGCTTGGTCTTACAAGACTGTTTTAAAAAGCTGTCCTGTTATGGTGCCTGCATGTTACTCACACTGTGATAAGTGGTGACACAAAGGGTCAGACTGTAGAATGGGATTCATCCTGTACCTCCCAGCAGAGGTAAGGATGGACTGAATGTTATTTTCAGGCCCTAGGTCGGTACAAGCCGAGTCGTCCTGTAGGTTGACGTGCGTGGTGAAATCCACTTCCAGGCTGGAAGCAGGCTGTAAGTTTGCACCTCAAGCACATTATCTCTGAATGGAGAGTTAGTGATTGTGCCCTTTTGCTCTGTGAGTGATGGCAGAGGCTTAGTGGATGCTACATCAGTCTTCATTTTAACTAGAACACTTCTGCATTGGGAATTCTGGTGTTTACCTTGCAAGGTTTACAGGCCTGCCTGAATTTCCTGCAGAGATGCCACCACGTGTGCTCTTTCCTCTGCTTTTATAGTACCACTACACTGAAGGTGGAGACAAAATACTTTCACCTTGACAGGTGTACTTGTCAAATAATAAAAATCATTATTCTTGAGCAGGAGTTCAGGACCTGTGAAAAAACTGTTATTTGCTGGATTTGGGCAGTCAGTGAAGCTGGTCAAATAATGAACTGCTGAAAGGAATTTTGAGCAAATGTCAATATTTGTCAGATAAATTGCTTTCAATAAATAGGTTTTTTTTTCAGTAGTCATCTGTCACTTGGAGACTTGGTGATGATGGCTCTAAAGTGAAGACCTTCCTAAGGAGGACGGGAGCACTGTGTGTTGGGATGCTGCTGCAGGCAGCGTCTGTAGAGGGGCAGAATTCCTCACCAGGGGAAGAGAGTGCAGCTTCTGCCCTGTCCCGCTTGAACATTCTGCTGTGCAGCTCTGTTCGAAGGAAGGAAGAATTGTAGTTACCTCTATCCCAGTCCATTTGAGTATTGACAAACTTCTCTGGTGCTGGCGCTGTATCTGTGTCAAATATATAGGATTAAAACCAATTTAATACTCGATGCGCCCTGTTTCACCTGCAGTGGCCAGATAAAAGCCACAAAACCTGAGGAGTATCCCCACAAAAGCACAAAGCCAACTATGAAAGCAACTTTAGCTTTCTTCTAAGAGCAGCTGTTTTAATTTCTGAAAGTAACTGGCTAAATTTGTCACACTCCTAAGTGCTGCCTCCTTCCAGCCTGCCAGCTGCTTGTGCATGCAGCACCATAAATACTACTTGTCCCCGGCTTACGCTCCTGAGTATTTCCTCTCAGTACTTGGATCCACAGTGGAGGGGTGAAACTGTTGGTGTTGGACAGGTCCTTTCTGAGGTGGGGTCAGTCTTGAGGTTTATAATTTCATAAAGAGTTCAGCCGTGGAAATTGAAATTGCTTATTACAAGCTGGAGATTCAGATAGCAATTTTTTTTTTTTTCCTGGGAAAAACTGATTTATAAATGACAGAACTTGCGTTTGTCTTTTCCACAAAAGCTTTCTATGCAAAGCATGATTGTGTCCCACTGTAAGAAAAAAGGCATTCATAAAGAAACACTTGTTTCTCAGTGTGTACTGTGTATACCTATGTACAATATTTTATGAGAAGATTACAGTGTTAGTTGATGTGGCTTTACTGTGTCTCCTTCTGGATGGATTTACATGATGTCAGCCTCTTCAGAATAGACGCCGTCTGAGAGAACTAGTGATTTATTGAATTTTTTATTTATTTTTGATGTAGGCCTCTGTTCCTCTTGCTGTTCAGAAACATAGTTAAAAAGGAGCATTTTGAGAGTGGTGTGCTGTAATCCTTTTGAAGAAGCATGCAAACTGCAGGGTAACCAGCCTTACATGCTGTTAGGGCTTTTGGAGAATTTCTTACTTTGTGACCTTTTTCAGGAATTGCGCCTCCCCTCTCAGAGGGGACAAAACCCCATCTTGTTCCTATAAAGAAATGTTACAATGGTTGTGATATGTGTTTTAATGAGTCTCTGTGGAAATGAATGTTACTGTTTTGGATTTCATGGAAACAAATCCTGATACTTACTGCAAGCATCGCCTTGCATGGAAGAAGTGAACGTGTTGCTGCTCTGAACGCTGAGTGGCTCCATGGTGTCACTTAATACGACTTTAGAATTCGTCTTCTTGCAGTTTGCTTGGTACCTGGGAAGCGGAGTGGTGGTTGAATTAAGAATGTGGTTCTACAGAAAATATACACAGCTAATCTTTTTATTTCCAAGTCTTTTCTTCCTTATTTTGCCACTTCGTTATGGACCTTAAAAATACTTTAGCCTGAAGGATTTCAGCTGAGCTTATTTGGGATGGATTTTGCTTCAGCAAGATGGCAGGGATATGAGCAAGAATTACAGAATGTTATCAGGGGCAGGGAGAGAAGCCAAAGTATATATCAAAGGTTTTTTAATGTGTAAAGGTGTGTTCTGCAGTCCTTTGAAAATGAAAAACTATGAGATAGAAGAAACTGAAGTCCATAACTGGACATAGCTGATGTTTCCTGGCTGTCTAAATCAAGATTTTATGCCTGCACCAAGTTTGCTGAAACAGTGTCGTTCCTGGAAAGTGCTTGTTGATGAAATCTTATTTATGCCAAAAGTGATATAACCAGGAAAATCTCCCACTGTAAGGTGTTTGCATTATGAGTGCAAGGACCCTGAGAGTCACACCAGTTGTTCTGTGAGGAGCTTACTACATCTTTGATAATGGCTTGTGTACATACCATGTCCAAGCTGCTTGTGTTCCAAACTCCAGCTAATTTTGAGAATTGAGAATTACAGTGATTGTCAAATTATTTCAGAAAGACATGGGTAAAATCTGGTGATTCTAATATTTTCCTCTTCTCACTTAACTTGCCTAAAAGCACCTTCAGCTGTTCTGACCTTAAAGTGCAGAGTGTAGAGCAGTGTTTGCTTGCTGAAAATCCAGGAACACTGACTTGTCAGTTCTATTGACATCTGCCTGACCCTATGTGCTTTAAAAATTCGAGTAAGGAAATGGGAATCTATTGTGCTGCTCTTGTTTCTTAGTGGGAATATCTCAGAAAGTAAATCACTCCCTCCACTCCTTGCAACACAAGGATAACTCAGGCAGAATCAGAGTAGAAGCATCAAGTTACCGAAGTTCTGCTTTATCTGCTTTTGATTCCTTGCTGGACCTTCGTCTCCAAAAGGATGAGATTAGATGAGATGGTTATGTTCTGGTTAATGTGGACTATTTACCATTTCAGCTGATAAGCTGGGAGGATGCATTAAATCTTCCTCAGCAAGTGCCAGTGAAGTTTCAAATGGTGACAAGGACAGCTGCATCTTTCTTTGTCTCCTGAAGGTCAAACATTTCTAAATCCTTTCCCAGCTTATAAATAAGACTGTTGATGTGATTCAGTTAGTTATGGAAACTGTAACCTCAAGGATATTTTCAGCCTTTTGTGTTGATGGAAACACTTGTGGTTGTATTTATAATGATATTTCAGGTAGTGCTTCTCAGTGTTTTTTTGGGCAGTGGCTCATGTCAAGCCACAGATGTATTCTGAATGAGTAGTGAGACTGCCTAAATCTTAAACTGGAACTTGGAGCTTGAGCCAGACTTGAAGGTGACAATCACATGACGAATGTGTGTGCCCAAAGGCCTCAGCTTCCTTAGGCTTGTGCATTTTAGAGTCTGTGGTTCAGTGCTGCTTGTGCTTGGTGTCTGAGATGGGAGTAGAAATGATAACTTGCAAGATTACAAGCCCTTGCTTGTCAAGGTTAAGATTTTTAGCTTGATCTTTCTCCCCCCAGTGGAATTGAAGAGCTGCATAAAATTGAGATCTGAAAGGCACCTCATTTGAGAAAAGAGGGGAGGGAAATGGCTACTGGTTAAAAAAGGGAAGAGGGAGAGCAGGGTCAGAGTTGCACAAAAACCCTGCATCTTCCTCTGGTGTGACCTATGCCGGTGTCACAGCCTGGAATGCCAGCCTGGTGCTTGCAGGACTTCTGCTGCTGCTGCTGGGGACCTCAGTGTGGGGAGCAGTGGTCACCATACCCCTGGATGTTTTATATCTTGAGCAGTAGTCTTGTATTTTGCAGGTTTCCTTTCCAGTCTTGTGCTCTTTCTGCTGGTTTCAGCTACTTCGAGTTCCTCAGTGGGCCCTGAATGTTGCCAGCCCCTTCTCAGATCCCACTTTTGGGTGGGATATGGATGACCCCACTTTAAAATCGTGTTGCCTTAAAAGTTGTTGTTTTTTTTTTTTTTTGGTAATGCGCTGCTACGAACAAGAAATGGTTGTGCTGTTGAATTTGCTGGACTTGCACTGTAGAACTGTTTTCCATGGTTTTGCATGTTAAACGTTACTGAAAGGTCTTATATGGACTTGAATCGAAAGTCTGTATCATAAGAATCTAGAAAATCGTCAGTAAACTTCAGGGATGAGCTGAAATGCCATGGGTCCTCTTCACAGTCAGGAGTTTACCCTGAGCCTTTCAGCAAATCTGACAAGGTGTGTGTTAGAAGAGTGTGAGAGGAGCACATCAGTGGTTTGCTCCTCTGAAAGCACAGCAGAATCAAATGTGTGGTTTCCAGCTGCCCAGTGACAGTTTGCAGCCTGAGTTGGCTGCTGTGGCAGCACTCCTCCGGTCCTTCACTTGTAAAACAGCGAGGACAAGCCACAGATCAAACTGGGTTTCATCTGCCTCATCAAAGCGAACTCAAATGAGCACATTCCTCTCGTCTTTGATTTTGTTAATTTTTGAGAGACCTCCTGAGGAGATACCTGAATTTGAGGCATATGGGGAGCTGCTACTTCTGAGGGCCTAAAACGCTTGCATCTTGCATTAAAAAATCCTGACATGCTGATGTATGACCAAACTGATGTGCATCCAGCTCCTGTGAAGCACAGGGCTCCATGGAAAGCTGCTCAAAGCACACTGAAAAGACACCTGCTGGTCACAGCTCAGACTGAATCAATTGACCAAGTCATTGTTGCAGGGCTCCTGCTGTGTGCACATTCCGTACACCAGCCCGGCCAAAACTGGGATTGTCTTTGCTCAGCGGGAGTTTTGCCAGCAGAACTGAATGGCAAATAGCCCCTCAAGCGGGTCGTTGGTGTCCTAGTAAGTGTCAATAGCATAGCATGTATGGATATGGTTAATTAATCATTTGGTGCTAATGGCACAATAGACTTTCAACTGAGTTACTGAAAATGTGGTTTTGTAAAAAAGACTCCTTTCTCCAGATTTATTCTCTTACCTCTGAAGTCCGAGATTCCTGAGGGCCACTCTCAGCAGTAAAGACTGAGGCAAAGGAGGCATGCAGAAATTCCATCCTCTCTGCGTCTTCTGTTACCGGGACCAATCCTCTTGGACCCCCTCCTCTTCTAGAGCCCTAAACCATGGGAATTCTCCAGTGAGATCTTTGAAGAGGTCAAATTTAGCTCTCCAGAGACAGACACCCTGCAGGGGTACCCTGTTATCCTATGGCAGAAGGTTTGGCAGGTGATAAAGGATTGCTAATGGTGGATGGAGGGCTGAGAAAACTAAAGCTCTTACAAAACACTGCCTCTGAATTCTGTGTAGAGACCAGTGCACCATGTTCACATGTTTTTGAGGAAGGCAAGTTCAAGGTGAAGATATTTTGTTTTAAGAAATTCAGCGTTTCACAACGAAATCTGCCTGTGGTCCTCCAGGAAAGTACAAAATCAGTCTCATATGAACAATTTGCCATTTGAGTCTTCTTAGCTTCTCTTTCTCTGAAAATGTAGGGCAGGATGAAACCTATAGAGATAAAAACTCACTGTTAGTTGTGCACTCTTTTAAATATTCTGTACATGGCCTGGGGTTGCAAAGTGCCAGCAGAACTGGAGATCAAGATCCCGAGAGATGGACTCGGGGATTGTGTGCCTGCCATGTCTTTAAAACGCAGGACAGCTCTCGTTCATGGGGAATGAAGGTTGCTTCAGCCTCCTGGCCCAGGTGTTGGTGTTCTCCCGCACCCTTGCACAGAGCAGTGAGTTTACACGGGGCTGAACGTGATGGGGTTCACGGCTGGGAGCTTTGTTCTCAGTGTGTGCAGTGTCTGTTATTAGAAAGTGTTTCTTCAGCTGTCAAGTGACTTCCTCATTTTGCAACTGAGTTACCTCCTGTCAGAACTGTCACACAGTTGTATTTTATGTCTGGTACAAAGATAGATCAGTAAAAATTGAGCTGTGCAATTATTTTGTGCCTTTTTAACTTTCTCTTTTTCATCTTCCTGTGATCCAAGCTCTGTAAATGTTGGCTGTTAAGTACTGTGTTACTCTGTACTGGGTGGTACAAAACATCAGGTGGTGTATGTTTATACAGCTATTTTGATATTGCAAACTTGAAATGTTTCTTCAAATTCATTCTTTCCTGCAAGCCATAGACTGCACAATACAAAGCTAATTTGCTGTACTTAAAATCCAAGTGAAGGCTGCGGGAACATCTTCCTGCCAGTTCCAAGAGTTTGTATCGCTGTTTCTTTTTCCCAGATTGAATTTGTAATCACAGGTAAATGCAGCCATATGACTGAAGTTAATTTATCCTGATCTGTGAAACTTACGTCTCAGAAATAGTTTGAATGAGTGTCTTTTAGCCTTTTAAATTGTCTAGCAAAGAGATGACGTCGGCATTGCACCAGAGAAACCTTCCTAATGACAGAGGAGTAGTATCTGTTCCTTCAGCTGGGAATTTCCTGGTGGCATTAATGCAAGCTGAACAACAATGTTAACTCTTTCATCTTAGCTTAGGTATGTAACTTCTTTTGGATTTGATACTCTATCTATAGCTTTGGCACAAGGTTGAACGCACTTATCACGCCTCATTGGTTGCACATTTTACCCTCAGAAAGATTAAGAGTCTCTTTCTTATTGATTCCCAAGCTGAGCAATTTCGTTTTTGGTTTGTGTACCTTGACCTCTAACCCCAGGATCCATTAGGACCCCAAGCCAGCAAGGTGTAGACACATCAACTACAGAGGGTAAGAACTAAAAAGACACTGTCTACAGCAAGGGATGCATTAATAGATTGAATTCAAACATAGAAAAGGCAATTTTTTTCCTGCTGGGAAGCAGAATCCGCAGGAGAGTCATCTCAGGCTGAAGAACATGATATGAAAATCAATAAAGGCCCTATTGTGCTGGTGATGTGTCCGGGAAGTGTCATTGTATATCTTGTTAGTGGATATCTAAAGGAAGTTAAAGCTACTTTGCTCACAATAACTGGATAAATTCTCTTTCATCAGTGGACTGTTTTGCTATTCAAAGTAAAACTGAAAAAATGGTGGAGAGGCCGGTTTGGATGGGATGAGACTGACTGAAGACAATGGCTGTTAAGGGTGTTTGGTTGTTTCATTGGGCTGATGCTGTTCCCAGAACTGATTTCCAGCTCTGTTTTTCAATCAGAGATAAAAAAAAGAGTAATTAAAAATAGAAGGCTCTTTTTCTGTCTGTTTGATTGGAAGAAAATTCTGCGCTTGACATTTTTACTGTATTAATGCTCCAGACAAACTGTAAACACCATTTGCTTTAGTGCAGGGGATGAAGGAATTATGGCTCCTGGTTAAGTTTATCTCTATTATTAATGCCGTAGGCTGGATAAACTCAAATGATGGCAGTGATAACTGCACATAGCCCTTGATATAGTTGTGGCCTTGCAAAATTAGCGTGGAATGTGGTAATATTATTATAGAAGATTCAATTAAGTTATTGATTAAAAACCCCCACAGGGCTGGCAGAAGGAAGAACATGAGTTAGGGAAGAAAAAGGAAGAGTTATTGTTTGTACTGCAACTCAGTTTTTCAGTTTCTTTCTGGGAGGAATTCTGCTTTTTTTGCAAAACTCTCCCCTACTAAATGGATTTTGTGATCATCTTTTGATTTTCCTTAGTCTTTTCCTTTCACCTGGTAGTTTACTTAGTTTCTCAATGAAACCAAAGGTTTCCTAATTGGTTAGGGTTTTTGGACCATTTTCTCCTTATAAAATCTAGTATCTCCATCTCTCTAGTGTATCTTCATGGTTTGTGTTTGTTTTTGGTAATGCTTCCCTCCACTGAGAGTCTGTGGTGGCTTTTTTGTTTCCTTAGTTTCTTTAAAATATGTAAAGAGAGAGGTAAAACAAGGAGCTCCTCTTTTCCAGCTAGGAACTGTAGCAAGGCGGAAAGAAAGACTGTGCTCTACCTGCTGAGCTGTTGAATGGGTGAGTGATGCAAGAGGAAAGGCAGAAAAGCTGACCTTCCCCTTTTCAGTGTCAGCTCTCATTTTATTTTGTTTCTCCCTAAATGGCGGAATGCACTGTTCATTGAGTGAGTACAACAGAAGGCGAAACCCATGTTAAGAACAGTTGGGTTCCTGGGTTTGCCTTCCTCCCCCTAACACATGGACTTTCTTGAAATGAAGATGCTCATCACTTGTTGTGAGATAATCCATCCCAGCACCCCCACATGTTATTTGTTTTATCGCTGTTAAAGTGTCCTTAACACTTGGAATGACAATCTTACTGGAAAAAAAAAAAAAAATGGAGGTGGCACAAGTGCAAGGCTTGGTTGCTACAGAAGGTTTTGCTTTACTGGCATTTGACCATATGTTGTTGATAGGGATGAAATTTAATGCCAATTAGGACCACCTTTGCTTCTGGGGGCTTTTTAGAGGCCTGCGGGACCAGAATAATAAATACAAGGTCTATCCAAGAGTGATTGATGTGGTATAAACATGCAACATTTCCAAAGATAAACCTCCCCCCAACGGGTGTGAATGTATTTTTTCAGCCTTTAGGAGTGGCATCATCAGTGCAGCATAGATGGCTTTTGCTGCCGCCTCCGGTCTTGCGAGAGCCGTGGTTGCATCAGTGCCCCTGGCAGTGTGAAACCACTGCAGCCTTTAGATGGGACCTCCCAAAAAGTGTGTTTACCAAGCACTGTAGCTCCTTTTCTGCTATCTCAAGTCCTTTTGAGGAACTTATTAGATTTGTGGGAGAGATGGGAACACATTTCCTTGCATGTTCCTCTTCATTACAACTGCAGGCCTGTATATGAGTATTTTCAACTGTGTCCGCACATGTGCGAAATTTCAGGTTTCTTACTGAAGAGGCCAGAGGTTACCTCCATGCCACAGAATATTGTTCCCATTTTTACTCTTTTCTGTCTCATCTCTTTCACACAAACTCATTTCAACAATAGAGTTCATTGCACATCTGCTATTAAATTTCTGTTCTTGAATTTAAATGACTGTCTTAAATCTCATTAATTTGAATAATGCATTTTATTAAAATTGGACTCTAAATTCAGCACTGTCTGTGCTATGTCAGATTCCTTATTTCCTCCTTAACCTTACTCATTGGAGGAAAATAGCTGGAAAGGTACTTTGGGTAATGCTTTAAAGAATATTTTCTGTTATAGTTGATTGTGCTTGGTTGACCCCAGTCATGAGCTAAGCAATCATCAGCTGTTGCTCACTCACTTCCCCTTCTCAGCAGTATGTGGGAGAGAAAAAGGCAAATTTTAGGAAATTTTCAGGCTAAAGATAGTTAATAAGTGAGGGAAAGAGAAACAAACAAGAGAAGCCCAGAAGTGAAGCAAAGGCCCACAAGCAGACTGATGTCCAGGCAGTCTGAGCTTAGCTACGTCCCAAAGCTGCCTTCTGCTTAGGTTTTTTATTGATGAGGATGACGTTACATGTGGCCAGCTGAGGTCAGCAATCTTGGTTGTGTCCCATCCCAGCTCCTTGCCCACCTCTGGCCTGCTTGCTGGGAGAGACAGAGAGTGCAGGAAGAAGGGAAAACCTTCAAACTGTGCAAAAACTTCTCAGCAGCAGCCAAAACACGGGTGTGTTCTCAGCAGTCTCAATCAGAAATTCAAAACACAGCACCACATGCGCTGCTATGAAGAAAATTAGCCCCATCTCGGGTAGATCCAGTAAATTGCTGCAATTGTGAGATTACATTTGGACTTTATGAACTTCTTGATTATTTTTTTGACCAGCACACCTCCCTGTCCTGTGACAGTGGTTCTTACAGGTTTTAGCTGTGGAAGCTAAGGGATTTTAAGTTCGTGTAAATTTATTTTATGATGGGGATGTGGCCCTTTCTCACTTCTTTCCATCATCACCTCGGCCTGTGAAGGATAGAACATCCTTAAAATCATGCGCTGATCCTGAGATCTTTTCAATGTCTCCAGAAAAGAAGGTTTCAGTCAGTCTTTGCCTAAAGTCTCATTCCTCCCGTCTTTATCCTCAATAGTAATTTCCTCAAAAGAAATTACTATGTCCCAGTGCTCTTTAAAGTAGTGATGGACAATGGGGGACTGTTGGTGTGGTGGGCTTAGAACACGGCTTTATTACCTTTATAGCTCTTCAAGAAATGTTTATTTAAGTTTGTGTTTACTGTGATGAATCACCTTGGGGGACATAAGTGCTGCAAGTCAAATCAGAGGCAGTTCAGCATAAAAGCAGGACCAGAATTTTTGCAGAGCAGATAATAATTTTGTTTTTAAACCCTGTTCAACATAGACCTGGGGAAAAGCACTTTGTGGTATGTTCCTAAGGAAAAGATATTTCTTTGCAGGGGATGTGTGTGTCAAACCAACCCACACATCTCATTGTAATTTTCCTGAAACATTATCTCCTCTGCCAGGAGAGACTGATTATTTTATGGCTTTGTTGTTCCTTTCCAGGTTTTTACTAAGAAAACCCAAAATATCCAAACCATCAATAAGAACCCGAAGGAGACAAAACCCAACTCCACCCTGAGTGTTGTGACTCTACTTGCCAGTGTAGTCATCAACAGGATCCTGTTCCTCCTAAACTGAGTATCTTGGAGCCATATTTCCATTTCAGATGTAGGAAAAGCACCAGTTCATGGTAAGATGAAGTTGCCCAGGGACAGGCAGATGCCTTGGAATGGAAGAACTGATTGTGCTTGCATCTGAAAAAAAACCTGCATGGGAAATGATAATCATTCTGGATACGTGTTGTGCGCTTTCTGACAGGGAAAAAGTAACTGCTTTGTGTCTAAGATGGCTGTCTTGTTGTTTGCTTTTTCAGCTTTGGTGGGTTTGGGATGCTTTTGTTCTTTTCAGTTGAACTAAATGGACTCAATTCTGCTGTTTTTTCTATATTGGCAATCATTCTGTCTTCAAATAGAGGGCAGAGACAAAAGAATTTGCTACAGTGATACTGACAATAGATAGGAACATTCTGAGTTCATTCTGCAGGTCTGCATTTGTCATTGCTTTGATGTCTATTCTGATCATTTTAAATGAAAACATTTAAATCACCTTTTAGCAATGCTAAAACACACCCAATATGATCTAGAAAAGAAAAATTAAGGCATTACTGACAATAAAGGAAATATTATCTCTTCTGGCCCTAGCCCAAGCTGCTGAGCTAAAGTTTAGGTGTGTTTGCAGTTTAAGGGTGGTTAGAGGAAATGAAATATAGGACTTTTTTTCTTTTAACCTTATGAAAATTGGAGGATGGCATCTGCCTTCGAAGCTTCACAATGGGGATTTTAACGTAGAATAGGTCTACAAGCTTCAGATTCAAAAATGTAGCTCATTACACTTCAGCTGGACAAATTGCTATACTAATCCCTCTTCTAATGTGAGCTGAAGTACTTTATATTGGTGCCCAGTCATTTAAAAGGTGGTTTGAACATCCTTGTCAGGGAAAAAA
>VZRN01005622.1:52101-86064 GCA_013397935.1 Dasyornis broadbenti | reverse complement strand
AAAAAAAAAAAAACCACCAGCACAGAAAAAGGTTCACTGTGAAGAAAATCTGACCAAAAAGAATGTTAAACACAGTGGCAGGCAATTTTTGTAGCGCCTCTTATATATTTCTGATGGCCTGGTGTTTGAGAGGGTCACAGGATTGCTGAAGTTATTTATGAGAAGTTAGATTCCTTTCTTGAAGTCAAAGAGAATCTCTCAGCTGTAGTGCTTAATAAGGAACTTGGCATGGTTTTAATGGACAGAATTTAGAACGCTTCATTGTACTCCAGACATAAGATTGGTTGTAGTGGTATTTTTTTTTCCCTTAAAATTTAGGTAGAACTCAACTGTAAGATAAATAAATATTCTTTTAAGTACGCCTTTGTGCTATTTGCACATTTGTCGTAGGAGACATTTGGAAATATTTCTCTTATGTAATAAAATATAATGGAACCCTCACGGCCTCGGGTAGGAAGGATTGTCCTGATACTGAAACAGTGTAAAGGGCATCACGCACACTGCATCTCAGAGCATCAAAAATCATCATTAGTGACTGGCTGAAGGCTGTCCTTGTGGTCTGCACTAACAAGGGGTTTTGCTTTGGCTCTGAGATTGCAACAAGTTACCTGTGGTTATTTTAAATGGGATATGGTACATGGTCCTGAGTGGGTTAGAAAAGAAAAGTAACATGAGAGCAGGTGTCTTTCGTATCCTGGTGTGCCTAATGGCTGTACAACTTTCCTTCCTCATTATAAAATTTTGGTAGAGGTCAGGGTATGTCAAGGGACCACTGGGGCAGGCAGCCTTTCCCATTTTACCTCTAGGATTCAAACTCAGCCAAATCATGAGCAGTTGCAAGTTGTTACCACCCAATGGCTGAGCACTCTGTGTAAAATTAATTTGGTAGTCTCAGCCCGGTTCTGAGCAAACACATTTCCACCTTACAAATATGATGAAAGCTGGCACTAATTGGCACCCTTGCTAGCAGCCTCATCAGAGATGCCAAAACAACGGAAATGTTTCTTTGCCTCTGCTGGTGGTCCCTCCAGGTCAGCAGTGAGCTGCTGCTGATGGGGCAGCGCGGAGAACATGGCACAGCTGTTGCCCTCACTGTTTTGCGGACTGGGTCTGCAAAGTTGTCAGTCTGGTGCATTTCTCCTGCCAATCTATGTAGAGTTATTAGGATTTTTCCACCACCGTTGGGGCACTTTCAGCAGCGTGTTGGCAGCCAGCTCCAAAATCCTTTTTACCATCTGTGTGGTTGATGCCGTGGTAGCAGCATAGCTAAGTGGTTCAAATGTGGGTTTGTGTGGGATATTTAGGAGCTCAGAGGTGCAGTCGGTGTGGGCAGAGCACACTGCTGACAGGTAGCTATTAATCACTTTTTGCCACTCTTTTCACTGCCAGCTGCTCTGTAAATGAGGATTGGCACGTGGTAGATGAGTACCTTCTCGGTGTCCATAACGACAGCACCTTGTTTTCTGTGGTGGTAACCCTGTGAATGCCAGCGACCTCGACTGGAGATCATCGATTTCAAAGTGAGACAGTCTTTTAGTGTATGTAATGCCAGGAGGTCTGCAGGTTTAGGGAAAATAATTATAGGGAGCTAAAAGAGTTATAAAGGAAAATTCTTTCACGTTACCCATTTTTGTGAGTGACTGCATGGTGAGTAATTGGTTTTTCATTCTTGGCAATGAAGATTGAAGAAGGAGACAGTGGCTTTCAAGACTAAAATGAATTAATAAACCCAGGTTACTTTTTGTTTCTGGTATTCTAAGAGTCCTCATAGTTGCAGAGCAGAAACCCATTACAGAAGCCACGTTCGTCATATCAGGCCTTCCTCCTCTTGCTGCTCCTCTGACCTGCCCAATGCCCACTGAGGTACGACCCATAAAAACGAGGCAATTGATAAAGGGGAAAAGCAATGCTGGAGAGAGTAATTCAATAATTTCTTAACTGACTTTCTCTAAATGTAAGAGACAGCAATGAAAAGCCAGCAGTATGTTACCATTGCCAAAAAAAGTGGTACTTTGGTTGCCACAGCTATAATTCATTCTAATTATAAACACAGAGGTCGAATTCAAAGCACACCAAGCATTCTCAGCTCTCTCAAGGAAGAGTGTGACTTTTTTTCTTACTATTGGCATAATATCAATTAATACCAATTAAATGTTAAGTATTTATCTCAGACAGCAAATGGTGCATCATGTTTCCATTCTTGTCAAAGCCTAGGGCTAGAACCTCAAAGGAACAAAATATTTATTCATTGAAGATCGAGTAGTACAATAAGAAGAATTCTTCTGACCTTTTCTTGTATTCAAGAAAAAAATAATCTAACTGCAATGCTAATTCACTTAGCTGTATGTATTACAAATATTAAAAGATTGTGTTTGCATTTTATGCTAAGAACGTAAGGGCACAGCACTGGCACCATTCATCTGCCATTCTCAAAAGAGTTTGGGGTTTTTTCTATGCAAGCAGTAGGAATTAGCTGTCTTTTGTTTTAAATCCTCCAGGTCTACAGAATTCAGCAAACATACCTAGACCTGTGAGAAGTGTGGCCCCTAAGTGTCATTATTTTTAAAATTAATAAACCAAAGTAAGTGGAAAAAGTTTAGACTGCTGATGTGTGAAGTAATAAGAAACACCTCTTCTCATCCAAAGCATCATTTGTCTCTGTTAAATATTGCAGTGGTATCTCAGACTGAAGCCTCAGTTCTCTGCTTTGCTAAATCAAAGGCATGATGACTCCATAAAGGTTATTGTTTTTGGCAATAACTTTTTAATAGCAGAATTACTCTTTTTTGCTCCTTGCAGCACTCCTGTTGTAAAATATTTCCATCCTGATTTAGCTCACCTCAAATCTCAACTTGTTTCATCCTTAGAGTATGCCTTCTGCCAAGATAATGAATTGTAGCAGCTTTTCATATCAAAAGAATGAGCAAAATGCAAAAGAAAATTCAGGATGATACAGTTCTATTTATACCTGGCACTATTTTAACTTCTCACAGCTGGATGAATCTGGAAACGTTATACTCCAAGCAATGTGAACCCATCAACCCCACATTACGCAGCTCAGAAATCAATCAAATCTTATTTTTCCAATTGAGCGTTATTACAGAAGTGCCCAGCACTTGTTAATTTTACTTTGCTAAGGGTAAAAAGCCGTGCAGGGGGATAGGATTGTTGTGATGATGGTATAAAATGAGCGGCGGTGATCTCCTGGTGACGTGCACAGGACAGGCCTGTGCTGGCCGTGTCACTGTCCCTTGCTGGGCACAGCGCCCGTGAACACCACGTGTTGGGTGTGCAGCGCGTGTGTGTTTGGGTTGGGCTTTGGCCGTTTTGTGGGGTTTTCCTCCTCGCACAGCACAGGTTTCGTGCCTGGCTTTGTCCCTAGCACGAATTCACCCGTCTTAGCCAGGCTTTTCCTTTTCCCTCAGGTAAGTCTTTTTGGTCTTACTGACTCACAAAACCACATGTCGAGTGAAAAGTAGGTCAGAGAGAGACGGAGGCTTTTAAGCCCTGGGCTGCTGCTAAAGCCCACAGTATTACTTGGTGCACCTGCAGTGCTTGGATCTTCTTCACTATACAAGGAGCTTCTTTGAGAGAATGAAAATGCAGGTCACATTGATCTTAAAAGAGAGGGGAACCTGACATGGTGAAAATATCAGCATTTTCAAGAATACTCCAAGAGAAAGCTTTGGCTTTCAGTCTAGGCTTAGGGAACTTTGAAGAGAAAAGGTGACTTGAAAAGTTGTACATAGTTAATACTGGAAGTGTTGATAAAGTCATGTTTAAGAAGGGTAAAAGCTTGAACAGCTGATGAAATGGAATGCCAGAGTTCCTTTTATTTCCCCCCTCCCCCCCCCCCTAAAATTAGCAACTTCAGGCTACTGGAAATTTTCCTTTCTCCCCAAATATTTTTTTTTTTTCAACAGTGATAAATTAATGATCTTGAAAGTGAGTCAAATATTAGGGTGTAGTGATGGAAAGTTTAATACAGAAGCAAAATGAAGAGTGTTAATCTTTGCGTGCTTACATTTTCTTCTTTGTGAAAGGCTTAGCAGATACATCCCCAGGCTTGGATTCCCAGTACAGAAAGCTGCTAAGAGGCCAAGTTAATCATACATTACGATGTAAATTGCTGTTTCAAGTTTTGGGGTTTTCTTATTAAAATCCCATTGTATATTTTATACAGCAGAACTCAAAAAAGAAGCTGACAAACATGCAGTAGCCTTGGCCCAGTTTGCCAGGGCTGCTTCATGTGATTAAGAAGAAAAAGATAAAATTGAGAGTAGGGAAACAGTAGTTCTCTGATTGCAGACTAGCTTGGAGCAGTCCAGCTTTGCTACACACATTCAGCAAGGATCTCAGGAGACGTATCTTGTGTAGGCCAATCCTTTCATTCTTTTGCCCTTGAGGGATGAAAAGAGTGGTTGGGTTGCAGTGGTGTGGCATTACAGTGGTAGAAGTTACATGGAGGTGAAAATTTGGGGGATAAAGTAATAAATAGATTAATCCTTAAACTTACAGCACCTTCGTCACTGAAGTGGCAGATGCTGCTCCGGGATAACATCAGAGCCTGCAGTTAACACTGGCACTGAGTTCAGAATACGTCAGGTTGTGGAGCAGCACACTTTCGCTGAAAATTCGCAGAGAAGGGGAGACTTGTTGGCCTACATCTTTTAGCAAACCCATTCTTTTATGAGATACTCACTTGAGTAGATTCTGTTGCATTTCTATTGTGGACAGAGCTGTGAAGAATGTTCAAATTAAATTTGGATAATGGGCACAGCTTCTATTTGTTGAAAATTTTAACTGTGATGGAGAGAACCGTATAATGAAGAGAGAGGGATGGGGCTCACTAAGACTTTTATCTGATGTCATGGTGCAGGTCTTCTGAACAAAAATGTATTTTCCACTGATACTTTACAAAGCTTATCAAAAGAGGATTGAAATACTTCAGAAAATGTGAATTTGAACTGTACCCATATTACTGTCTGCACATAGGCTCTTCCCTCCATGAAGTAATAGATTTGTTGCCTGAAAAATATTCCACGTTCTTTCTGTTTAGCTCATTTGAATGTGATGTGCAAAACACAGGGATGCTGTTGGGGGCTCCTGGCATCTCTTTTGGAATTTGTTCCTTCTGGGAGCACTATTAAACCATCTGTAGGGATGTCTGGGTGCCATAAAATATCTGAAAAGCAACGTGTGGCAAGTCTCAGAACAGAGGATTCAGGTGGATAAACCCTGATATTTTTTGAAAGCTCCTCATACAGGTGCCAGTAACAAGTGCAAACAAGAGAAACGGAAGAGCCACCAACTGAGGCTGTGTTACACAAGTGGCTTGCAGAGGAATAAAGCACAGCCCCCTGCATGAGCTGCTTGGTTGTCCTCAGCAAATGTGCGTGTGGAAGAGGGAGCTCTTGCTGAGCCTCTTCCCTGCTTCGTCCTTGTAGAGTCAGCCATGGTGACTGTGTGTATCCGAGTTCTGCATTTAAGAGTCTCATGACATGGTGCAGTAGTTTATTGTTGAGGTTTTTTTAACAGTGCTGCACTCATAAATTTTTTACCTAAGCAGGATGACACTTGGTGCAAGAGAATTCTCTGTCTTCTTCAGCACCTTGATTTGGAGTAGAGCTGGGCTTCTGAGAGGAGATACCGGTTCCAGCTGGGAAAATATTTTTGCCTGCTCGCTGTCAGATCAGGCTGTGAATCTGTTTTTATTGTTGCTTTTGTTTTGTTTGTTTTCCACCTGTCTCTTAACACTCGGCAATCTGGCAGAGGAGGCTGTTAAAATGCATAAAATGTGAACAAGTACAGCAATACTCCCTGCAACACAGAGTCCACTGTCCCAGAGCCGACTGCAATCCTAGATATGAGTACAGACTGGGGGAAGAACTGACTGGGAACAGCCCTGTGCAGAAGGACTTGGTGGTTCTAGTGGATAAAAAGCTTGGGGTTTATAAAAAAGAGGGAAAATGACTCTTTACATGGACAGATAACCACAGGACAAAGCGGAATGGTTTTAAGCTAAAAGAGGAGAGCTTTAGATTAGATGTTAGGAATCAAAGCTGTGGCTGGCTCTCAGTTTGAGACAGAACTTACTTTTCTTCTTTCAGACTCAACCAGTTCTTGTTTCATTGTCAGCTATCTGATAACTTCTATTCTTGCCCATCTCCAGTCCCCTGGCATAGAAAGTTATCTTGGTTTTTGATGAGCAAGCCTGGTGACCGAGGCATGATTGTGCCACCTTCAGCTCACGGCTTTTCCAGGTGACAATTCTGTGAGTGATAGAGCAAACTGATCAGCTTTAAAGGACAGTTCTCTGAGAGTACCCAAAGGTCACTTCTTTCTCCATGTAGGGAACGTTGGGATTTCATATGGGGTTAGAATTAATGCCAGGGTATCATAAAATGTGGATGTGGAAAAACAAAACCCAAAGAATATGTATATTATAAAACACAGCAATTTGGATCACAGCAGGCCTTGTATTATGATTAAAGTGTTTCAGAAGGCTGATAGGACTGCAAAGACTAATTGATATTTTAATTAGACAAAACCAAATGAACTACAGGTGTCATCCTAGACATAAGAAGTTTACGGAAGATTTCTTTTATTCTTTACCGTTTAGAGATTTCAGAGCTGTTCAGAGATGTGTGAATTCTGGCAGTCATCCCTGGGGAGATATTCTCATTTTCCAGCTTTTTCTTCTTTTTTTATACTCTCTAGTCACCCTGCTTATTTGTCTTGAATATTAAACAAGTGCCTCTTAGGGATTATCACTCAGCAGCTTTAGCTGGATCAAAACTGTCTAGACTATGACAATGCACTGTATCTATCTTTGGAGATTTATTTGGGTTTTTTCTGCCTTTTTTTTTTTGTTTTCTGTTGCATTGACAACGCAATGCCTTTTTGTTCAAGTAGATTGCTCGGGAACAAAGAAAAACAATATAGAGCTGCCACAGAATTCCCAACTTGTTCATTTTTACCCTCTTTTATGATGTTGTCAGCAAGGTGGCTTCAGTCACAGCCTTTGACACAAGTGTCCTTGAGCATAAAAGAACATCAGCAAATAGTGTTCACAGCTGGATCCATTCACTTTTTACTGCTGTTTCTGACGCCTGCTGACTTGAGCAGTGTATCACACAAAGCTGGGAGCTGTTGCCCTCCAGACTAATCAGGCTAAAGACTTACCAGGATTAGTACAAAGTTCAGAAGAGGGCTTCTCTAAACCTCCATCCCTCGTCGAGTACCGTGTTTGGTTTGGGTGGGCATTTAAGCATGGTGAATACTCAGCATCTGCTTTGGAAGAGTGCAAATCACACAAACAAGCCATGGTGGTCTTGTACTCGGAAAAGCCACTTCATTCATGTTAGGCTCTGAATACAATAGCTTGTGTTTTTCAATGAAGTCAAACCAACGCGTGTGAGCAAAATGTGCGCTTTTCCCCCCAGAGGTGTAGCTTTCTGCCATCTATCTGGAGAGGTATGTAGACATTTTGGTACCGTGAATAAACACCTTTAAAACTTGAATGTGATGCATAAATTGCATTCTTTGGCTTGTCTGTTTCATCTTCAGCTCGTTTCTTCAGGAATGCTGCGTGCATCACAGAAGCAGAGAAGGGCTTGACTTGGAAGGGACCTGTAAAGACTGGTTGGTTCCACCTCCCACCTTCCAACAGTCCAGCTTGCTCGAAGCCTTCTCCAGCTTTCTTGTAGGCCTCCTTTAGTTACTAGAAGGCTGCTCTAGGGTTTCCTCAGAGGCTTTTCTTCTTCAGGCTGAAGGAACCCGATTCTCTTGGGCTGGAGAGATGCTCTCACAACAGAGGGGCTCCAGCCCTCACAGCATCTTCATGGCCCTCCTCTGGCTAAGCCGCTTCCGCTTCTAAGATCAGAATTATTCCTGGATGAATGAATGACTTTGGCATTTCCTTCCGTTTCAGAGAGACTGTGTGAGTTATTTATTCAGTCTACTTTCTTCTCTCCCTTATTGTGCATTATCTGCTGTTGCAGCTTAGTTTTAGTCTATTTGTTGATTATTCAAAGTAGCGTAGCAAACACTTGGCATTCTCACAACTTGTTGTCTTCAGCTATTCTGTGTTTATGTTCCTGCGTGATTGGCCTTCTTGGTCATACAATACTGGATCTCCTTGCCAACTTCACAATTAAAATGGTGTTCACTGGAAAAAAAAAAATTCAAAATAGTTTTTGAGTCTTTTCTTAATGAATGTTTTTCCTATGAATGGTTCTGAGACATGCAAGTCAGTTTTTTTCTGTCTACCCAAAAAATTTAGTCACAGTTAAAAAAAAAACCAAACAAAAAGTCAAAAGACCAAGAAAAGAAAAAAGTTTGGATCAAAAATATACTACTAGAGTTTGTGTATATTCATTTCTCACCTACAGTTTTTCAAATCTGTATCAGATCTTTTTCATACTGGTAGAAACACCTAATTAAGTACTGAAGTGACCAGGGTGTGTCTCTCTTTCATGCATTTCTTTGTTTTTGGATAATTGCGTTTTGGGAGAAAAAAGAAAAGAGATGTATCTTTCCAAAATCATGTGTGTTCTGTATCCCAGTGTCCAGAGTGCCCATCCCAAAGGATTAAAAGCGCAATTTACAGAATAACTCTACAATGAATTTCCTTGTCCTTTTGCCTTTGGTAGAAAAAACCAAAAAGCAAACCCCCAAAAACTTCATCACAGACCTTCAGTTCTGCTTGATGGGAAAGGTTGCTCCCCTTGCCCAATTCTCTTAGTAATCAAATGTATTTATTTGCAGCTCCTCTCAGGAAACGTTTGTGGTAATGTTTAGCCTTGAGAGCAGACAAAGCCTGTTGATTTTCTTTTTTGTGCATCGCTTCATGTTCTGAATGAAATGCCTTGAAATGGCTTAATTTTTGGAAAGGGCAAAGCACCCACTGTTTGACAAGCAGGGTGCCTTTTAAGCTCTAACAATGGGCAAGCGAAGGAAATTTATTTGTAGGGATCTTGAATGGAAAACAATGTGTACTGAGAAAGGATTAACACAGTAATAACCAGATCTCGATTGTGATGTAACAGTGTGAGATTTGATGTTACTGCATGGTGATACACTTCATCTATGGTCTTCAGCAGGGAATTTTTAATCAAAAAATTACCCCTGTGATTTCTTAACAGGAAAGTAATATCATTTGCTGTGGGCTGATGGTGCTTCTTAGTAGTGGAGAGTGGCTCTAATTCCTAGGACACTGAGTATGCTCCTCTGGGAGAGGAATGTGTTAAGAAAGAATCACCTGCAATGCTGTGATCCTGAAGTGTGCACGTACCTGTACAAGCAGACTTACGGGAAATGAGTGTGTAAAATATAAGCACAAATGGAGGCAGAGAATATGAATTGTTTTTCTGACCATACCTCTGAAAAGTCTTATCTGGGGCTGGTGTTAAAACAGAAATACCCAAGAAGAAAAAAAAAGAGGAAGGGGGTGGGTAGAGTGTGAGTATCTGCACATATGTTTCTAATACATGGTCTGAAAACCAGTGCTGCTAATCCTTGACATGAAGCTGCTGATGGTGGGAAGTTGCCCCTAGATGTTGCATTAAATCTCTGAGGTTGGACACATTGTCAGGTTTACCTCTTGAATGCTACAGAATGGATTAAATACAACTTAAGAGATAAGAGAGCCTCTGAGTTTTGGTTAATAGCTCACTGCAATCATGTGTTACATAAAATGCCTTCTCTATACATATTAGAATAGTAAATAATTAAATACTATGTTATGACAATGGTTTATGGAATAATGCAAAAGCTTACGTATAAGTACAATGAAGAATATAACAACCCTTCACTGAGCTCGGTGATTTGGTCAGCATAAGCAAAACCACAAAAAGTAATCCATAAAATACAGACATTTAAATTTGTGTTTTCCCAGAACATTGAGTTCTTTAAACATATAATTGAATTTCACCCTTATATCATTTAATAGCTGAAAGAAGGTAGATTCAGATTGCAATTAAGGAAAAAAAAAATATTTTAATGATAGTTCAGGACCCTGGAAGAGATTGCCTGAGAATTTGTGCGTGTTTCATGATTGGAAGTGTTGAAGCTCAGTTTGTATGGGACTCCGAGCAACCTGATCTACTGAAAGATGTCCCTGCCCATGGCAGCGAGATGGGACTGTTGATCTTAAAGGTCTCTTCCAACCCAAACCATTTCCCAGCTCTATAACTTGAAGAGAAAAAAGACCCTTTGCAATGCAGTCTTTAAATGTTTTTACTCTTGAATGCTAATGTCTAAGTTATAAATAACTGGTTATGGCAAAGTTAGTGTTCTATAGGGTAGATGTTTATTACAGAAAGGATTTCTTTCAAAGCTACTCTGAAATTTGATGTTGCTAATACCAAATTTAATGCTGTGCTGTTGTGTTGCTCACCTGATTGCCAGTACTTAAACAGAGCTCTCGCACCCCACCTTTTGTTCTGCTGTTTTGTAGCAGTGCA
Source organism: Dasyornis broadbenti (assembly GCA_013397935.1). Classification (NCBI taxonomy): domain Eukaryota; kingdom Metazoa; phylum Chordata; class Aves; order Passeriformes; family Dasyornithidae; genus Dasyornis; species Dasyornis broadbenti. The sequence goes on along the minus strand of VZRN01005622.1, from coordinate 75,598 downwards.
CATAAATGTTTATCCATTTGTTTCTGAAACCTTAATACATCTTCATGATTATTGTTGGTGGCATTACAATTATTGACTGCAGACAAAGCTATTCAGCACCTGCTATAGGAAAAGTATTTTCAGTTCTTTGGATCTTTGCCAGGCCACAGCCATTTACACTTCAGCCTGCCAGCCATAAGTCTCAGGTAGTTTCCATGACAGGGAGAAAAAGCAGGAGGAAAGAAAGGCAGCTAGAGTTAAAAAATGCAATGAACACTTGGGTGGCTTTCTTTGGATTTAGCCAGTGGATACTGTCCTAAATTAAATATATGTCCATCTCTCCATGTGTGTTTGTGTGATTAGGTATCCATGTGTGGATACAGATCTCTATATTTTTCTGTTGAGTTGAAGCCTACAATAGATGGGCAAATCTGAGTGTTCCAATCTGCTGGGTAAATAGCAGCTATTCTTAGAGCTTGGTAATTAAGTTCTAATAATTTTGTCATTATCCAGGTACATTACCTAGGGGTGTTGGGGATTTCTGGTTTGCGCGTTCCCCTACATTTGTTTTTTTCCTGCAGGGGTAAATTAAGAATAAAGGAGCAGAGATCTACTGTCAGGCCTTTAGTCCAAGATCTCATTCCTACATATTAAGCAACCTATGAGTTGCATTTTAATATATGGGCAAGAGTTTTCTGGGTAATGTTATATTGTCTGGGAACAGATCCATATTTTCTGTTAGCTCTCACTATTTTCATTATAGTAGCTCGTGGACTTTTCAAGTTCTGCTTCAGGTCTGTCAGTAAGGGGAAAAATAAATATACAGACTGTAAAAGCCTTGTAGCTGTGAGCCCATGAGAAATCTTTTGGGAACAAAAAGGTGATGTGGAGATAAATCAGGTGATGAGGTGCGCTTAGCACACCCAAAGATGTCCTGGACTTTCAGATGCCTGCAATTAGAGAAAAAGTGTCCTAATTTGAAAATATGATCAGTACAAAAGATCAAGTAATAGCAGAAGAAAGGACCAGAGAAGTATTAGAGACAGAGCATCATCCCAGACCCGTGTCTGAGTTAATGCTGCTCCTGCCTTGCCGTCGGACAGCTGGGTGGTAAATACTGCTGTGAAGGAAGTGTCATCCCTCAGGTAATGCTGACCTAGGAAAGAGAGCAGCCCGTTTGTGAGGTAACAGAACAAGCACTGCTGCTGCCTGGGATTTCAGAGCTTTACATGTATCGAATATAATGCTGAAGTACGCAACGAGAACAGTGGACTGGAGGGAAGAGAAGGTGTTAAGGAGAAACCAACAGTGAGGAGAAAGCAAATACAGAGGAAGAAATTATGTGCAGGTCGATTCTAATACGACACTGAGGTGTAATTCCTATTACAGTTGTTAAAGTAGGATTTTATATTGTACTTTTAAGGTGGTTATTTCACCACGTTCCTCTCTCTCCTGCAATGAATAGATTATTTTTTATTGTTCTAAAGCAAGGTGTTTGTCAAAGTTCTTCTGTGAATTTCCCTAGCGACTCTAAAAGAGATCACTATCTAATTAATTTCCTGCTCTGTGGTTGGATACTTTTTGTGTTCACTTATTACTATTCTGGCATTATTCACAATTACAATATTCCTCAAAGATGTTGCTTCCAGTCATCATTTTTGTGCCAAATACACAGTGTTTTTTGGAGCCTGAGGTGCAGTAAGATACAGCTGTCATATCTTTGTTCTAGTTTGTACAGATGCTGTCCTAACTTTCTCTAATTAGGGATGCACAAAGTGAGACAGTGAGTATTCACAAGTCTGACCGAATTTTAGAGCTTTTAAGTGCTTGACAAGTTTGTGTTGGTTTTTGGTTTGCTTTTCCTTGAGGAAGAAAAATTTCCCAACCACTCCAATTGATGGTTGTTGCTCAGAATGGGTGTTTGTCACCATCATTCAGAACAGGAGCTTTATTGCCTGTGTGTGTCTTGAGGCATTGAATATTCTTATTTTGGGATCTCAGCTGAAAATTAGACAGAAGGCACTCCTCTGTCCCTATTCTGTTGTGTTCTTGTATCAGAAAGCTTTGAGATCTGTATACTGCCCTGATATTTTCCCATTTACTTCTGGAGAGTAATTGATCCGTAGCTGTCTGATTTGCAGTTTTACTGCAGGTCACTACATTTGTCTTGAATCATTTCATGTATATTCTAGGTGCTAAACATTAGGTTCCTTCTGGATTCTCTTTTGAGTATGTAATGGCTGAATGAGCGTGCGTGATGGTTATGCTTAAGGGCTTGGACTCTCTTGCTCGCTGCCTGTATTTAAAGTGCAATAAATAAAGCTCTAATACCACTGTACTGTTGGGGACGAGGTTATTGCTTTACTGAGCTACTCTTTTTGTGGTAATAACATCATCATGTTCATAACCTGATTAAACAAATACGTCTTCATCCCTTGTCTACATACATTCACTATTTCATTTTTCCTCCTGGTAAAATTATTTGCTGCCGGTTCTGTTTCAGGCCACTCCGTTGCCAGAGCTGCACGTGACTCAATATCATGAACTCTTTGCTACTGAATTCTCAGCCATTCTGCCTGCGTGAAAGCTCTCATTATTTACAAGGACGCTGAAAATGTCCAGCTTTTTGTAGTAACCTGAGTGTGTTGTGCTGGCTAAGTCAACTTCTCTCTACTTTTGTGGGCGTTAATGACCTCCAGAGCAGCTTGAATCTCAACCTCCACTACTTTTTTATTCTTTCTCTGTAGGTTTCTTACCTTAGTGGAGCTGTGGGGAGGGTGCTGGTGGTAAGAGGAAAGTTACTCAGTTTTAGTAACCGAAACTGGTATTGGTGGTGGAGAAATTGGCCAAGCTTTAAGGAGTGTGGGGATTGTTATTTTCTGTACCAAAATAAAAGAACAAACTAGAAGCATTCAAACTCTCTCTTTTGCAAGTAGCACCTGTTAAGCTGTGAAAGGAACATGAAACCGTCATGCAAATCTGAAGTTGTCTCATGTTGTTGGTCTGCTTTTACAGCAAAATCAGTGGCATCTGTGGTTATCCTCAGGGATGAAGAAGATTCTTAGCCTAGGACACCTTTTATTTTAAATCTGAAAACCTCGAAAGGGAAGGAGCGAAGGAAAGGCTATAAAGGAATAAAATTGGGAACAGTTTACACTTAGTGGCTTTCCATAGCTCAGCAGCCAATTCAAAAATGAATAGAAGGTATTCAGTACATTATAATCGAAAAAGGTGATATAAACAGAAGGCTGAGAAAGAGGTGTGGGGTCTCTCTCTGCAGCCGTAGACATGAGCTGCTGTGTGGTAAAACTTGAGTTCATAGCATCTCAATTTATATCTAAAATATGATACAACATCCTTCCCCACCAAAACAGCGCGTGCCAAGTACTTAAAAAGCCTTAATTACGTCTGAGAGTACGGAATGGTTTGTGCTGACATTATTTTAGTAGTAAAGTTCCTACATGTTTATTCAGAACTACAGGTTCAGGTGCAGTTGGAAAAAGCCCACCACGCATTTTATGGCCTTGGTGTGACGATAATGCCTTCTTGCAACCACATTTTCAGTTAAAGCTGTGACACTGAGGCTTCCACTCTTCATATTTATGGTGGAGCCTTCATACAGAATGAAAGCAAAGACAGGATGTAAATGATTTGCCAGCCAGAGTCTTTCCATCGAGTGATCATCTTCCTGGGAATTAAATCTTGGAGGCTGTTGCAGAGAGGTAACAAACAATGTCATCATTCATTTCTATTTTAGTTGTTAATGATTTTCATTGTTTGTAAGCACCTGTTTAGGGGATAATGAGAGAAGTAGTTGGCTTGTCTACATGTCTGAAGATCCATTACAGTTTTGTCACTCCTTACCAGCGTTCCTCTGCTGCTTTTCTCAGGCCCATCAAGCACTTTCTGGGAAGCTGATGGGAAGTAAGGCATGGGCTGCCACAATTCTCTGGAACAAAATTTGGCTCTGCCCACTTCGTTTCTCTGTCCGGATGATTTTCTTGCTGCTCACAGTCAGTATCACTGTATCGAATACAACCTCATTTTAAACTCAGATTATTTGGTTAGAAAATAAGCACGTTACTAGAACTGTCATGGCAAATATTTTTTTTTACATGTCCCAGACACTGCAAGTATCTGCGCAGGTTTTTATCTCCTCTGCTAATAGACCTTGCAAAGAGACATTGAATCATAAAATGGTGTTTTCTCTGTAACTGCTTTCTCTTTTTTTGATGCCAGTTTCCACACTGACACTATTACAGTAATATCTTTAACAAAGGGAAACAAAACCTTCGCTATCTTCCTTTTTACTCTTCTTGCCTCGTGGCTTTTGCTTTTTATTGTGGATACAAAGGTGTAATGAGGTAATTAAGAAACACACTGATATCTTGAGTATCATTTTCTTTATTATTCTAATCTTTCAAACAGTTTGAGCTCTTGAAACCTTATCTTTTGGTCAGTTTTCAGTGTGGTTTCCCTGCTTGAATTGTATGCATGTGCAAAGCTTTACCCAGTCAGATTGGATGTACACAGACACTTGCAACCAAATGGAAATAACTCGCTTGCTAAATTTGCCTGCATGATTGTTTTTCACAGGAAATTGTGTGCGCAAATATCTTGGTTAAATTCAGGTTTCTCATGCAAAGTTTGGAAAATCTGGCGCTTGGAAAAAAGGTAAATTTACATTTAAATGTACTCCTGCTACAAGTTAAATTCCAATTTAGCCCTGTCAACAAAAATTAAGCCTATATATACAAAGGGGTATTCTGATAGATTTACAGGCTGGTATGATGGATATGACTTTGAATGTCATGGTAGTTAATGCTGTCTGAATAGGCAGATGATTTTAAGTCACAGACTGAAACCTTAGGAACCTGAATGATGTTATTTAAAAGTTACTAAATTGAGTTTCCCAAGCTTGAGATGAAAAAGCTGCCTTTGATTAGTGAGCAGATAATTTTATAGGTGACATAAATGAGGTGTACAACATGTAAAACAAAGGATCAGAAGCCAAGTACTCACAGGAGTCTCTGCAGAAAGCGAGATTCTAAAGTTATAGCTTAGCAGGTTGGTATCTGGAGGTGAACTGAAGTGACTGGAACGGAAATATGTCCCTCTACAGGACAATTCAGGTCACCTCTTTTATTTAGGCTTTTGGTATAAATATCTCTTCACTAATACCTCAAATGTCACTTTTTCTGAAGGGATCTGCCAGGTCCTGGCACTTCAGTGGTGAGAAATAACAAAAAAAGAAGCACCACTGAGATAATTTATTCATGGAAGTAATGGTAGAAGGGCAACCATCTATGCTTATCGCTCTCTCTTGCTGTGCTGGTTTGGGCTGGGGTAGAATTCATTTCCTTCCTGGTGGCTGGAATGGGCCTGTGCTTGGGATTTGTGATGAAAACAGCTTTAATAATACAGAAAAGTTTTTCTTCTGTCTGAGCAGCACATGGTAATAACTATTAGTCAGTGAGAAACTGGGCTGAATTCAAGTGTGTTCACCTGAAAGACTCCTTTTACTCTTCTAAACTGTCAGGCAGGCAAACGATAATTCGTTTGTGTGGTTATCAACCAAAATGAATTTGCTTTTTGAAAACTTGGAAGGGAACAAATGCATTCTGAATAACTTCTGTACAGTTAATAAGAATGCAAAGATTGGGCCATAGTTCCACAAGGGAACCAATTTTTTTTTTCCCCTCAAGTACTTGATTTATTTTGGGTACTACACTTTGTCTTGTAGTTGCATTAGGGCCCTTTGTGGCAGGTTTTATGTTCTGCTTTGTGAACTTGATAGTTCATTTCGAATAAACCGCTGGCTATTTCCATGATAGACAAGAAGCAGCTTGTATGTTGCTGTCCCATTTACTTCCGTCAGATCAAACCCATTAAATTGGTTGTTATGTTAATGTAAATTAGAAAATAGCATATTCTTGTGCTTTAAAATAAGCATGTCAGTAAAATTATTAAATCCCAGAAAAAAAAAATAAATGCTGAGATGAGATGATACAATTTGATGAATGAGAAAATTAGGCAGTTGCAAATAGTATTTGAGATTTTGTAATGTACTATATATGCAAATGAATAACACATTTACAGATTGAAAGCACAGTTATTACATGGACAGAGATTGCCAAGATATAATTAATATTGGATTTTGCTTTGTCTTTCTCTAACTTGTCAGTAAACCAAATGCAAAAATGTTAATGAAGTACTCCTGCTTGGTAACTCTCTTCCTGTATTTTGTACGTTCTGAATATATATTTTTTTAATTAGAAATTCATTCTTCAAAAGGTGGGTGGCGCAGTGTACCCTAAATAGCACAGGCTGATTATTACCATCTAATCTGGCAAATTCATTTGAAGCATCACGAAGGGAATGTTTTCTGGACAAAAAATTCCCTGCGGTTAATTGCCCTCAGTGGTGATGGTTGGCTCATGTTGGGTGCCTGTCCTGTTATATTGGATGAGTTATTGAGAGGACAGAGATCCTTTTATTGATCTCCGAATACAAGATCATGGATTGCGAGAATTCCTGTTTATATTTTATCCTGTATTCCTTTTCTGTACTGGAAGAAGTGAGGGTGAATCAAACAGTTCACTTCTGATAGGAGGTACTGAAAGTTTTCCGTAAAATGGTTCTGAAAACATTAAGGAAAAGCACAAGAATTGTGGATAATTACCCTGTGACTGTGTAGTGGTTTGAGCACTGGGAATTTTGAGCTCAACTAAGCTGAAGAAAAGTAAAATGATCATTTTCAGTGACAGAGCCATACCAGGAGAATGCACTTGTGGTTTGACACCAGCAAGCAGTGAGGAAAGCGATGCCCTGATTGCATCAGAAGAAAAAAGAAGAGTCAGTGAAACAAAAAACTTCCAAGTACTTATAGAAATTTATTTAATAAAAACATTTTAGGGTACAGAAACGATGCCCTTTGGTGTTGTGTTCCTTGGGGCTGGATGCTGGCACACCTGGCGGAAAGCAGCAAAGCAGAGCATGGGATGCTTCCAATCTGCTTTAGATTTCTTTTTTTCTCCCCAGTATCAGCCTTTGGCTTGACAGAGTAAGGATTGGAAAGACTTGATGATGAAAGATTAAAAGCATGTTTTCATATGTACATAATTATTTACAACTTAATACTAAAAAGTGCTGTAAGTATAAAAATGCTTATACACGCAAGAAAATCTTAACATATTCTTCTCCTTCCTTGAATTTTCCTCACATTATCAAATAGCTGCATATTTTCTACTTCCTTTTGATCAATTTTGCCAAAACAAAATTAATATAAAGAAATCCTTTGAACTCAAAAAGATCTGACAGAGGCTTAGTCTTTCAAATACTGAATTTTTAATCTATTAATTCTAACACAAAAAGGAATCAAGCAAGACTTTCATTATAAACCCAGAAGTTTGTTTTGGTCTTTCTTTCCTTTCTGGTATTATACCAGCAAATGCTGTTTTCCCTTGACAAATGTTTTCTAAGATAATGTTACTTTTAACACCCTGCTGCCACTTCTGCCTGCTATATTTTTATAGGACGGAGAGATAAGGATGTTTTAGAGTAAACAAATCTGGCCCTAGCAATTAATTCTAAATTCTGAATCTGCTCCATGACAAGTTTTTTTTTAAAGCTGTCATTGCGGCCTAGACTTGGTGAACTCCTTTGGGTTTTGGTTTTTCTGTGTTTCTGTGGTGTAGTACCTTTTTTGTTTGCTTGTTTTTTTTGTTGGGAGTGACTTATGTGATGAGATTATTCATGCTGAAAATGCACCTGAGTTCAGTTTGCTCAGTAATGTGAATTTAGAACTGAAGCTGCACGTATTGTTGGATAAACAGATGTTTTGAAACTTTAAAAAACTTGTTAGCCTCTATGGTACGTGTGTAAAATAGACACATTTTTTATTATTTCTCCCTGTTCACTAGTTCACTGGGAAAAATAACAGAATTTTCAGTTCTTTATGAGTGTGGGTTTTTTTTAAAATCCCACATTATTTGTAAAGGCAAAACCATATCCTGTGTTGGGTTTCACTTGTTCGTCTCCTGTTTTGAGATCAAGGTTCTCTGACCTCTTAGAGGAAAAATTCATTGTTGTACTGCACAATAGCATAGCCCTGATGTGTTTCTTTCATTTGAGGACGCAATATTTGTTCTTAAGACATCCTTTCTTATGAATGAGAACCTCCGGAATTTGTAAAATGTCACCCACTGAAGCTGGGTCTGTGGCGGCTGTCGGAATTCGCGATCCTGGAGACTTTGTGACACCGTTTGCCTGAGCTGCTCTGTCAGCAGGTCAAACCCGGACACGTTTGTCTTGGCCGCAGCCCCGTTATGTTTGGGTGTGCAGAAAATACCGTAATGTGACTTTAGGGTCAGGGAGTTTTAGACAGTGATGAATTTCAGCTCTGAACTCCTTGGGAGCTGTGGGTTTATCCCTGGTCATGCCAGGGATGGATAATTCTCAAAACCAGATGTGGGTATTGAACAGCCACTCAATGAAAGAAACAGCCTGGAAAGATGGAATGGAGCAAGGTTTCTTTGGAAACCTGATGTGTCCCAGTCAGGATCTTGGCACCAGAGCAGATCCAGGGCAGGACCACACCTTTTCTGTGACAGGAAAGTGGGAGAAAGATTCTCCTCCCTCAGCCAAGCCTTTGGCCATTCTGGAAGTTCTTGGGAGCAGAGCCATTAAAATTAATTGCTATTGGTGGGTCACAGGATGAACCAGTATTTAGAAAAGAGTATGAACTTTGGGATTTTCCTTCCACTTTCACAAAAAAAACTGGTACAGACAGAGTTCATTGGAGTGGGGATTATGTTGAGTCAGGTAGGTAGATGGAGGGGAAGACGCTGGATGAAAAACGAAAGGAGTTTCTTTTTGGCAGATTCTGTGGAGGATGTGGGGAAAAATTTGGGTAAAACCAGAAATAAGAATGTTTTACAGCGCTAACTTAAGTAATATTTCAGGGATTAGGTGAATGCCAATGAAAAGTGAAAAGCAGTGAAAACCAAAGTTGCATTGCATTCTTGAATGTGAATTCCTATGAGTACCTGTGGAGGTGCTTGCTTCCTATTTACAAATAGCTATGAGTCTTGGCTCCAAAAATAAACCCCAAAACCAAAAGCCACAAAAACAAACAAACAAACAAACTAAACTAAAACAAAAAACCCCCAGGAATTGCAATGACAAAAAAGCTGTCTCATAGATTTATGTGCTGGTGTTGTGCATTATTCATATAGGAACAAGGCATGAAAAAGGAACATATATGATTAACTGCAAACAGAACAACAACAGCAGCTGATAACTGTTAACAAGCAGATAATTAGTTTAATAGTTACTTACTAGGCACAAAATACTGTTATTTGTGTAAAATGGGGTTTATAGTACACCCAGCAAATGTCACATTAGTGATATGATAATGGGGCTTATGAAATTCATTCATTCTCCAAATTGAAGTCAGATAATGCTTATAGTCTTGGAGAGTGACTAAATATTTACAGCAGGTTATTTTATAGAGCTTTCTGAGTCACATGGACTGTCCAGTCATTCTGTGCATAAAATTCAGTTAATTTCAGTTATTGAGCTGAAATATTGCAGTTAATAGTGGGCTGTTACTCTGGTACCTGGCTCTTAGAGATCACATGAACTCCTAAGGAGAACATAAGTGCAAAGGCCATGAGTGACTTAAATTTTATTTTGAGGGCTTTAGCAACACTCAGCCAATGTCTTCAAGGGGCATTCCCACAGCCCCCAGCCACTCCTTTCCCTGCTAAAAAAGTTTCAGGCATAATTTATCTTCCTCTGTATTAGAGCTGGATTTGAAGAAACAAATCAGCAAAAGGGAACCAGACCAAAAGGTAGATCCATGTGAAAATTAACAAGGGCACACTTCTCAACTTGCGGCCCTCTAAAAGCACAAACCTATTTTCGCTTAAGCATTGCCTTTTAGCTCTGTGGTTACTAACACAAAAGTGAAACAAAACAAGTCAATACACTGATTTTTACTACCCAGATGTGTTCTGCATTTTCATATATCTCATATTTTCTAGTAACAAATAAAAAATAAAGTTAGTTGAAGCATTATTATGGAAAGTCCCATAACGTCCCATAAAATCTATAGTAGTCACTTTTCCTGCTCAGCTAGGAGGATTATTTGTCCTGCTAAACTACACTTTAGTTCTGGAGATAGGACTTTAAAATGAACTTTTAAAATTTCAGTTTTCTGTTTTTCCAATGCTCTGCTTGTTATCATGAGTAATTATTTTGTTGTAAACCCATAATTTTTATTGAAGCTTCAAAGTTCTTCCTAAGTTGGAAGGCATTGCAAAGAGCAGTTTCCCCAGAGGCAACGTTAAGACCAAATACACGGTGTGAGAAGCATTACAATGAAACCAGAAATTTAAAAAGTGAAGATCTCTTCTCCAAAAGAATCCAAGAATCAATGGCAATCACTGATCGGATTCATTGGGTATTGACCCAATCCCTGGATATCTTAGTGCTGTTTTATTATACCTGTATGTCTTTAGAAATGTTCACAGTTTGACATGAATATTTTCAATTTAATGTTTATCTTGCTTGTGAAAGTCAGGATGAAATAATTTTATATGAAACAGGAAGCAGGGTTTAAAATAGATTAATAGGAAAAAAAAAAAATAAAAGTAATATTTTGGTCTCCTAAGACCAGAAAACCCCCACTTTTTTGTAGTTTATTAAAGATTATAGAAACCTTCTGGAAGATCACTGAAAAGAAAGGCATCTGAGAGATTTGAGTTGCAATGTTTGCAGTGAATATTTCTCTTCATGCCCATGCTATGTGTGCAGATACATTATTTGTCTCAGCTTGCTGCAGCATTTGGTTTTCTGCTCAATAAGGTATTTAGCAGATGTAAAATTCAGTTCAGGAATTCAGAAGTTGTTTACTTAAATATCTTATTTCTAAACTAGGTGTTTATGATTAAAACAAGGGATGGGACAACATTAGTGTCCTGACCAAACAGAACCTTTTTCATAGCATGTGATGAGTAAATTAATAGAGAAAATAGATTTTTTTTTCGGTCTGATATCTATCACATCCTGCAGTTTGGAATAAAGTGGAAAATTGTACCTCTGACACGAAGAGAACTCTGTAGTGAAAATGCTGAGGAGGACAATGCCGACATTAACTCGACTCTGGAGTACAGTGAAACCTGGGTGCTTTTCAAGATTTGTCCAGTGTCACACATGGGTGACATTTGTCTTCACTCCTGATGGCATTGTTTGAAATGAAGTGTCTGAGGTGTTGAATCAGAATGCCTGGATTTGTGTAACTGGTCTGGCTTGACAAGGAGTGTTAATTTCCAGAATAAAACTCAGATTCTTAAATATGGGGTTGTTCTTTTTTCTTTTCATGTGCCTAAAACTGAACCTCACGGGCCATTTCTGATGGGGAAAGAGGACTCTTTTCTCCATATATTTTTGGGAATTAACAAGAGTGGCAGCTGATAATCTTGGCAGTAGATCTTTGCTGCACTTCATGCACTTTGCCCTGGGAGTCTGAAGGGGACAGCAACTGATTTCACAGGCATGTAGGTAACTGCTGTTTCCTAGGTTAGGGGGATTTATTCAGTGTACAGGAAAGGATAAATGATTTCTCTCAGGAATGAGCAGGATTTTTAATAGTTTGAGGATTGAAACCATTACTGCTTCTGGTTAATTCCCAATTGAGGAGTATGTTTCAGTCACTGAAATCTCTTGGTTTCTGCTTAAGTTTTCACTTCACATTTTATTTCTAATCTCTAAGATCTTGCATGACCTTAGTCCTGCTGAGCTAAACTTTCATTTCCTCCACATGTCATCCCATGCCGCGTATTTAATAGATTGCCATTCATTAATCACCTCCAAATGCAAATTGAAGATGGCAGGTGCTGGAGCCCTTGTCATGTATTCCCTAGGGTTTGAAATTCTCTGCCCAGGGTATTGGATCAGCCGGTCTGTGGATGAGTTGATAAAACCAGACGAGTTCACAACCAGCATATCAGGTGTTTCAGGCAGCTTGGCAGAACTCTGAAGTCTCTTCTTCTGTTGCTGGTTCCTTTTTTTTATCCCCTCTCTTTGTACAATGTCTTGCGATTCTCGTCATGAAAGGTGCTTTCTAAATGTATGTTGAATAGCTAAATACCGAGCCAATTTGTAAAACATCTTGATAATATTTTAAACCCGAATTAGGTTATTACCTTGATTGCATTTGACTAATGTGCCAGCTCATTAGGAAGCTGGCATACATAAAGCAAGCATATTATGGTAAAGAATGAAAGAGATTTTACTCACATCTTTTAGAAAGACATCATGTGCAAGAAGCAGAAAGAATACAGTCAGAATCAAAGCATGCAGTTACTGTAAAATGGTTCTCTTCTGTAATTCAATTTCTGAAGTATAGATTGGAAAAAAAAAAAGGTTCTTATTCAATAAAACATCTCCAAAGCCTTTCTTTCTTCTTTTGCACTTCTAACACATCTCTTAAAAAAAAGAAACAAAACTTGTTTTTTTATTACTGTGACCGATATATCCAACAACAAGATTTTACTGATTTCAAGTGTCAAGATTAATCATGACATGGCAGATGTGTGACAGGATGATCAGGAATTTTAAAAGGATAATGGAGAACCCTGCAGAAACAATGAGAGGGTTCCTTTTGGAGAACACAAGTAAAAAAAAAAAAATTGCTAGTTTTTCTTCATGGTATTTTTAAGGTGGCTCTTGTATGGACATTATTCACGTGAGGGGCAGAAGCAGCATAGGAGGCATGATAGTGAAATGAGGTAGAAGACGCCTGACTAGCAAAGAGACAACAGATATGCCTAAATATGTCCTTAAGGGATGATATTTTGTAGTCTTCAGTCTTCCAACTTTCCTTGCAGTGTAAAGGTGCTCTCTTAGTGCCGTGAGGCTGTTCTGCTGTAATCCCATTTGACATAAGAGAAAGCAGTTTAATCCTTCTCTGGGTAACTTCGTTAACAAAAGGTTGATGATACCTGTACGTGCCGCACACGGAAAAGGGTTTGTATCAGATATGAACAAGCAAATGGGAGAGCTGTTTCTTTATCCACCTTTTATTCCTTTTGGCTGCTGCTGAGAGAGGGGAAGGGCTGAGGTGTGTTATAGCTGATTTGATGCTCTAGCAGAAAATGTCATGTTTCACCTTTTGGTGGCTTTCAAAATTTATTATCTCCTCGTGCAACAGAAAGCAGTGGGAGAATCATGGCTTGAAAACATTAGGGATGGCATGAGAACGGCATATGGTGCTGGGGTTCCCTGGTAGCAGTGCCCATCTGCCAAGTGTTTCATTAATCCATGAGTATTCCTGTTACACCTTCACTATAGGGAGGTGTCGTTTGTGTAACAGAGCATTCAGATTGTTTGCCTACGGCTTTTTGATGCATGTATCTTCATTTTTGCAAGGCAGATCTACGCAGCCTCACCTTCCCTTAGCCGGTGCGATGTTGCTCCATCGATGTTGAACGTGTGGGTTAAAGATCAGGTGTGATGAATCGAGAAATGCGTGAAAATACGTTCATTTCTGTCGATGTTGTTCTCGCAGAGGGAGGTATTGCTGGTAGGAGAGGTATCACCTAATGAGTTTAATACTGCATTGCTAAGTATTTAATCATGTCGTGCTCTGCTGTTCATCCTCAGTTAATATAAGTCACAGACTAATGAAAGTGTCAAGGTTTAAAATATAGCAGAAGTACATCATACAGAATGATTTTTGGTTCTGGAAAGAAGTTCATTTTCTTTTTTATAATTTTTTTCTCCTCTCCTTCCACCCTCACCTCCCTTCATCCTTCACCTTTTTAATGTTTTGAGCAAAGTGTTTGTGTAGCTTCTTTCTTCCCCTTAAATAAGGTTTTGTGACTCTTATTTTATTAGACAAGGGAAAAATCAAAGTTTTTTCTGAAGGATTTCTCGCTGTGCTTTTACTGGGCTGCAGCACCTGGACCTCATTTGGCAAGAGGAGAAAGGCTGGAACTTCTCCGCATAACTTTGTTAGGAAACCCTTGATACTTGTGGGCATCCTTGGAGAAATATTATTAGGAAGAGGGGGTTGGAGTCCTGAACAAAAGCAAATATAACCCATATGTAACACAAATAAGGACCTGATCTGAAGACAGGTGTGTTTTTGATTCCTCCAAGCTTTGGAATTGATAGTGTTCAGTACCCTCACCACTGGACAGGACCTGGGTAATAAACCCAAGGGTTGATAGCTACGAGAGAGGTGGATTGAAAAATTTTGGTGGATTAAAATGTTATGTTATTTTTAAAAATTTAAGCTACTTAAACAAGATTCTAAAAAAAAAAAAAAAGAAACAAACATGAAAGGTTATTTATTTTCTCATTTTTTAAAAAATTCAGTGCTAGTCTTGAATTGTCGTTATCATTATCATAATTTGCTCATTTTTTACGGGCTTAGTTTCAAGTATCTCTGGCATACTCGAGAAGGATAATTATTGAAGATAATCTTTGCTTCTGTTCTCCCGTGTTTGCAATGTTTCGCTACGTTTTCCGTGCATTGAACTCTTTAATATCCATTCAGTGCAAGTGTAGCAGTAAGAACACTGTGGAATGTGAAAGGCCTTGATGCTGTCAAGAACCTTATCAAATCTGTATTTTATACAAGTCTGTATTATCTGACATAGTGTTGGATCCTCCATGACTTTGTTTCTTTCACCCTGACGTTAAATGAAGGCAAAACAATTACTGTCAGTGTACAAGTCCTCCTTACCCTGTATCACATCTTGATTAAATAAAATTATCTCCTCCTCACTGTTCTGTAGATGCCGTGCCACAATTTCTACCTGTTCATTAATCTTTTTGTTTTCTTTATATTTTCCTTGCAAACGATTTAAATTTATGGCTGGAAAGTGTTTCATTGCTGAGCCAAGGAATTCAGTACTTGAACTCTGTTATGGAGTGTTAATATCCTGTGATTTCTACTATATGATTTTTGAGTGATACGAGACTTTACACATTCTTAAATCAACAAAAGTCAGATCTTTACTGTGGAAACAAGCACAAGAAAGGTGGCTTTGTCACAGCAGGATAAATTGGAAGTTTTTTGGTGCCCACAAATGGGAGATCTGGGTAAGAATTACCATCATCACCCAAACCTTTGCTGAATTTGAGGGGACTCTTGTGTCAGATGATCAGTTCATCTTTTGTTGGTGATTGGGGACTGCAGGACTCCTTTCTTGCAGCTAAGGTAGTCTTTGGGAAAGGCTGAAGACTTTAGTTGTTGTTGCTTCTGATATTTACTATGAATGAGATCATCCTTTTATGATTTCACACCCTAATGTTCAGAGGAATTTTTAGCACATTATTTTACATTTGTGTCATTTTCTGTGTGTTCATCTGTAATTCAATTTCTGAAGTATAGATTGGTAAAGATTCTAATTGTTTGTTTTTTGGGTTTTTTTTTGTTTTTTTTTTTAAATGTTGTTGTTTGTTTTGTTTTTTGTTTGTTTGGTTTGGTTTGGGTTGGTTTGTTTTTTTCTGTATATAAGATAAAATTGTTAGGACAATTATCCAGTAAGACAAAGATTTGACCTTGCCCTTCTCTGCTTTCCTCTCTGTCTGAAAGCAAATTTGTGTTCAGTTCTCACCATGCTCCCTTCTTGTTTCTGTGATCTGAACTCAGAAGAGTTTCTTCCTGAAGACAAACGCCTGTCTGGAAAGCTTCCCGCTTAAGGGCATGAGCTGGTGGAGTCTCCAGCCCAGAGTATCACGATACCTCGCTTAATTTTTGGGTTTTTTTATTCTCTAGAACCTTGTCACTGCTATTCCATTACTTCTAAGAAAGAGTTGCCACCATGTGTTTGGCTACTCAACATGGAAACGCTTCCTGGCTTGCATTCCAGAAAATACAGGGAATCCTGTGACTTGTATTTGTAGGGTGCAGCACGAAAAGCGTGAGAGGAAGATGTCTCTTATTTGAGCAAATCATATAAATAAATAACGTATTATCAAAGACTTTATTAATGAAAGAAACAAAAGAAGTTTCAAAGAGGGCTCACCCTCACTCCCCATGGATCCTGTGGAGTTAATATCTGCTTTTGTTTGTGATCCCTGAGGTCTGAAGGTGGCAGCTGGTGAGGAACTTGGTTTTTAACTCCCGTTGCTGCCCAAACGTTTTAACTCCCTGAGTATCACTTGAGACTTTGATATTTCATTACACTTTTGCGTAACTGCCGGCAGTGGCACAGGAGGTTCCTCTCACAAAAGACTCCCTGAAGTGATGTATTCTTAATATCTAAAGGTGATACATACTACTAATGAATTTTTGATTCTAGAGTCTATTTACTGCACTTTTCATTAACTGAAAATGGACTACATACAGGAACAAACAGAAGACAGCTAATGGAGTTTTGAATAAGTGGACCTTTCAGAAATCTGAATAGAACAGTGGTGCTATTGAGCAGATAACATGAAAGTCTGAGCAAACTCAAAGTAGGTGAGGGTCAGTAGTTGAAATATCACAAATATAAAATGTTTTCCTTTACTGCCCACTTGATCCATCCAGGATTTGAACATTTCATGCAAAAAGTAGTGTTACAATTCTGTATCTTGAAGTCATTGAATGACAATTTTTAGGATAGGACTTTTAAACATTTTTCTGTCATTTTTAAACTATGAATGCATACAAACTACATACCTATTGCGTAAGTGCCAATTGTTTTCTCATTTTGGTGAATGAGAGGCATTCCCTTAGTAAACGGAAAACTTCAAAACTTCAGGAACATGAAGAAAAAGTTTTGTATGTTCCTCCTGGTATGTTGCACTGTACACCGAAAGCTTTATTTTCCTGCTGGTGTTGTCATTTTTATCTGTTTTCTTTAGATTTTCTTGTGTTCCGAACTCTCTTCTGAAATATAGTGAATGAAATAAATATCAATTATCCCTAAGGAAAAGAAATTATTTGGGAAGGAGGGGAAAGTGACTTGTGAGTTGTGGTTACATGATCATTGCAATGTGTGCATCACCCTACCCCATGACGGTGCAGCTTTGATCTTTTGGTACTTTTGGTGCTTTTTTGGAACTTGGAGCTCCAGAGCTGCGTTTAATTTGCTGTGAAACAGCAGCGCGTGACAAAACCGCGGTGCTGCTGAGCAAAGATTAATCATGTGCGAATGTTTCAAATACTGGGAAGGATAACTAGGTGCATATGCTCCTGATTTCAGTCTGGAATGATTTCCCCCCTGTACAATTAGCTGAACCAAAAAAAGAAGAGAAGTTGATAAAGGAGGTGCCAGCTCACTGAAATGTGGAGCTGCAGTTGCAGTGTCTATGAACAGCAAGCGAAGTGTGGAGGATGAGTTTGAACCCCAACAGACACTGATTATGAAGAGGTGTCAGAAACCAAACATTGGGTGAAAGGGCTGGGAAAGATTTATCTGAAGCGTTTTCGTTTCTCTGCTACGATTTGAGAACAACTTAGCAGGTGTGCCTGTCATATTCTGGGTTTTCCTTTCCAGTCTCTCAGAATGTGCGACCACGTTCGCGCGTGTCTGTGTTCTCCTCGTGCTTTCCCATCCTGTGCCTGGGGAAGAGGGCTGCCGTGTGTGGGCTTTGTTTTCCTTGTGGAATTCAGCACCCAAAAGAAGCAGCCGCGCCTCAGCAGGCAGACCGGGACACAGCTTTCGGGCGCTTCTGTCCAGCCAGGAGGTGACAGCGATCAGGGCAAAGCCCAGCCTATGTGCGGAGTTTTATGTGAGGCTGGCTTTGTGCTGCAACGCTTGCACACAGGAAAGGGGACGTTCTTTGAAACAGTGTGCTTTATTTTAGCAAGTTAAATATCACCTTTCATCTTCTTCTGTGATTTTCAGGGAACAAAAGCTCTGTATAAACTGTAGGTGTGACGTGAGAAAGTGTGTGTATGTGTCAGATCTGCTCTGAATAAGCAGTTCGGTGAATAAATGCTAAAAATGCTGTTCTAAAGACTGAATTACATAGAAGAGAGTCTGGGATTTTTATTATTTAAAACCGGTGATAAATTTTGATATCTATATTAAGATATTCTTTCTACTTCCTGTGCTAAAAATGTGTGAATTTTGTCATCTGTAATGCAAGAAAGCCAGAGGTACTTGATATGTGCCTTTTGAAATTAAAATGAGCAACATTATTTTGAATGGTAGGAAGGATAGACCATTTCTAGATTTTTATATTTATACATTTTGTCCTTTTGTTCTTTTTTTCCCTCTGCTATCTCTAGTATCACAATGTCATCAGATAAACTGTTTCCTGCATCTAACGGAAAGGTAGTCCTCAACAGAGCTGATCAATGGTTTCCAAAGGATTTGCTTAGCAAATTTGAAGATGCCTGTTCCGAAGGTGCCTTAAGATTAATTTGGCTTAAATTGCTCTTGTGTTTCACCATCTTCCTGCTTCACCATTGTTTGTACCTGAAAAAGGAGGTTTTGTTTTGGTTTGGTTTTTTTCTGCTCTTCCTCCCTTATCTAGGGAATAAACATAACGCGCAACTTCCTTGAAAATTGACATTGCATGGTTTTGGGTTGTTGAGCTTGAAGGCCTAAAAGTTCCTGTGAGCACAAAGTAAAATCTCTCTCCTTTGTGGGCATCCCTCTCTTCAGTGAAATCCTTTAAGATCTCAATTTGCTGCTGCAGAGTCAGAAATCACTTCTGACATTGGCAGAGCTTGCATGTGTATCTTGAAAATGACAACGAGGGCAAGAAATAGAGGAG
This sequence comes from Dasyornis broadbenti, assembly GCA_013397935.1. Taxonomy (NCBI): domain Eukaryota; kingdom Metazoa; phylum Chordata; class Aves; order Passeriformes; family Dasyornithidae; genus Dasyornis; species Dasyornis broadbenti. The sequence goes on along the minus strand of VZRN01005622.1, from coordinate 56,890 downwards.
GAGTCTGCTGGATTTTTTGAGCGTGAGAATTTATGTTCTTTGACGCAGCAGGTGTTTGATACTAAGAAGTGGCTCTAAAACTTAAGGGAAAGATCTAAGCTTTCTCACCTCAAGAGCAGGGTCTGTGCAGGTTTTGAAGAGGAAGTAGCTGTTTATGTCTGTGCTCTTCAAATCTGCAAAAAATGTCACTTCTGCGGTTGCTACCTTCTGTGAAGAGAGTCTCTTTTCCCCAGACTGCAGTAAAAATTAGTTACTTTGTTAACTTCTTTTTCTCTGCTGGGAAAGAACGTAGAAAAAACCTGAAAGACAGAACATGAGGGAAAAATTAGTAATTCTGGTTGAATTAAAAATGATTCCACAGCTTCTGAAGCTATCACTGCACCATACACATCTTGGTGTTATGTATTATTTCTAAGTTAACTGAAATCCTTGCTCTTTTCTGTCATTTTTACTTTGTTTTCTGCCCAGCTCCAATTTGGTTTTGCAGTAGCTTCACAAAGACTCTGCAGACGTTTTCCCTTACATCTGAGCTGAAAGTTAAATACAATTTATGATTGGAGTGGGTAAGAGCTATTCTACAGTCTAGAAACAGTCTGGTCAGTAAGAAGAGGTGTAAGTATTGGAAGGAACCGAATGGTCCTGAGATCAATTTCAGAAACTTTCTCTGGAACCGTTCAAGACTCTCAAGCTTTATGTCACAACTCTTATCTTTAGGTGGCTTTTACCTGCTTTCTCTGTATTTGTGTTAAAGGTAGAAGCTCCTTAGGGTGAAATTTGTCTTCTGCTGTGTCCATGCACAGAGCCCAGCACTAAAAGTGTTTCCCCTTGCACGTGGCCTGCAGTTTTTGGAATAGTTACAAGTGTTTGGGGTCTTTTGATCCACTTCAGAGAATTTTAGAACTGCCCACCAACCACTGGGACCGCAGAAAGATCTTGGAAAAGGAAACTCTCGAGGGAGTGCAGCATTTTGACTTGTGAACAGTTTGGCTTTTCAGTTTTTAATGTGTTTTTTTAAACTGGAGTTCATGAACCAAGAAATGTATTTTAATCACATTTCTTCTTTGTTAAAACCCCCTGTTAAGTCTATTTGCATTTCTGAGTAAGTCGTAGAAGGATTAGTTGCTATTTTCTTACTGTGCCTTAACTCTGCATTGTGTGCTTGAAGTAGGAGTGTGACAAATTTTTGAAATTGAAAGTTCCTCTGAAAAGGAATTACTGGGTTTTTTTTTTTTTTAAAAAACCTTTTCTTTCTGCATGCTCGGGAGATCTCCTACTCCTTTATAACAGTCGATTATATTTATATCTGCAAATGGCAACAGCTGTGTCATCCTATTACAATCATGCCTGAGAAACTGTGTCTGCACCAAGGCAAGGTTCGTGGTGTTTGAGAAAATGTCAGCCATAGAAAATGTTTCGGTAGGCAAATGTCAGTGAGATATTAAAATGGTCTTGGTGGACAGAACAAGAGCATAATGTTTGCCAGTTTCTGAAGTCACACTGAACTCAAAAAGGTATTGCATTTCTTTTTTTTCGTCCCATCATCACCTCAAAGATGCTTATTTTCAGTGAATTTTAATTCCTTTTTGTAGAGATGGACGTATCTTTTCTGTAAGAACGAACAGTTGAGTGGCTGGTAGTAGATCTCCTTTTCACTTAAGGAGACTGTCATTGACCAAGCTGATACCTCGCTTCAGGGTTTTTCCTTTTTGAAATCTCAAAAGGGTTATTTATTCTGTGTGTGGCTTGATCAACCTGTGATTTTAGCCAAGGGCAGGAAATTTAAATCACACCAAGTTACCACAGCACAACATAAAGACCACCAATGCTTTTACCCCCGCCAGTTCCTGTCTTCTTATGAGGAACAGTTAAATTTCCTCCATCATTAACTAATTAATGGGTACAAGAGCTTAATATTCGTCCCTTAAGGATTCTAGATGGAGCATGTGGTTTATTAATCTTCCTTTTGTCCAGCTTGATCACTGCTACAGCATTGACTGTGGTAGGGTTTTGAGGTTCAATTCAATTCAATTCTAACAGAAAAATATTACTTTTTTCTGGTTTTCCTCTCACCGTCCTCAGCCCTCCTTTATTGTGGCTGCACTGCAATGAGTGCTTTGACTCAAGTTTTGGGAAAATGCTGTTATTCTCCTCTTGGGATTTTTTTGGTTTGTTCCACACCCCATCCCGCTGCAATCCCTTAGGTCAAACTGAAGGGGAAAAAGGCAGAAGCATTTGTTTCCTCCTGTCATCCTCACCTGCTGCAACTCCAGATTTCAGGCTAGAGGTGTAAAGGGGAGGCCAAGACGAACTGGCTCATTTTCAAGGTAATAAGAAACTTTAACCTATTAGCTTAATTTAGAGTTAGTTTAATTTGAAGTGCAAACTTCAAGTTTTAGGTTTCTTTCAAGACATACCTCAAGGGCAAAAAGATTTTCAAAGCCACTGACTCTGATGTTCCTCACTTGATTTAATTGAAAAAAAAAAGAAAAAAAAGAGATATTTTATATATAATTTTTGTGCCTCTTCAAAGTGTGGTTATTAAGTCGGAGTCTTTTGTAATAAACTCAGCTCTGAAATAGTTCAGCCACTGCAAGCTGAATGTGCCACTTGAGTCAGATCATCAATCAGTTTTCTTTCTTCATTGCCTCTTTTTCTCTTTGTTTCTATCATAACCTGTACTGAATGAACCACATGCTTCAGATCTCTTCTGGAAGCCTGCAAAGGTCAGGAGACAACTTTTGCTGGCCACTTTGATTTCTTGGAGATTTTTTCAGCTCCTTTTGAAAAGTATGAAGAAGGTTCAGATCTCCAGACAACCTCTGGACTGAAGTGCTGCATTTGCTCCATCGTCACATTTTGTCAGACTTCTTGTCCTGGGACTCAGTTTTTCTGCAGATTGTGGTCATCTGTGCAACTTCTTGTTTTAATCTTGCAAAGTGAAGGGAAGGGTGCAGTGTGTTTTCTTAATCTCTCCCACGTTGCTTTGTGATGTCTGATTTTTTTCTTAATTTACTTTTTGTGTGTGTGCCCCTTAATATTAAGCGATCTGTGAGGTTTTTTTGAGGATTTTAGTGCAAACAAGTTGTGTTTGGGTTGATGTTGTCAGCTAAAAAACTACAAGGAGCAGATGTCAGTGAGCTGGAGAGGGAGTTCTAGACCTGGGTATTTCAGTAGGTTGCCAATATCCCATATCTAAAGTTTATAAAACAGATGTGAGAACAATTTATGACAATAATTTTCTTTTTCATCTGAATTTACCTCAGCTTAGTAACATAATTGTAAATACCCGGAGTAAACTATTGAATGAAAAATTTAACATTTAGTGGAACTTGCTGAGGAAACTGAGAAGAAAGGTATAATTGAAGCTGGAATTTGCTCTCTCCACTGCCTGTCTGCTATAATGCAGCTCTGTTGGAATAAACAATTTTTATAACGTAATTACTAAATTTCCATGTTAATTGTTCTGATAATACAACTTAAACGGCTTTGAAAGGAAATGAGTGTCCATCCAGCAGAGCTCCAAATTCTACTCAAGCAAAGCAAACGAAAAACACTGTAAATCAAAACCCATAGATCGAGCTTAAAAATAAATCTTGACTGAATATTGCTCCTAATAATTGGGTAAGAGACTCATTAATGAAGAAATTTGATATCATCTCTGACTTTTTAAAAAAAATAATAAAATAGCACAGAGAAATAGAATCACTCATGTAAAACCAGGTATCAGATCTCTGCAGACTTTCTCGAAGATTCACTCTCAGAATCTCTTCTCTGCCATTCGGGGTGTCTCTGATTTAGAAAAATAACCTTTTGACATTTACGTGATGTTACAGAAGTATCGGGCAACGACCACGTGGTGCGAGCGGCAGGGCATGCAAGCACTTGGGTCACTTCACAGAAACCAGGACTCTTTCAACAGTCTTTCATTTTATTTATTAAAAAGAAATCTATGGATATATTTTGTCAGCCGTGGTTAGCTCGACACTAGATTTGGCCTGAATAAACTTGATACACTCTGAGTGCATTCGCACGTCTCTCGAGCTGCGCAGGTTTAAGACGATCACACAGAGCTCGCATTTTAATTCCCATTTTAACACGCAATGATTAGCATGAGGGATAATGATAATGGTACAGCTGTAGTATGACATACATTTAATAAATGTGTGTTTAAATCAGTTTTGTTAAGCAACGAAGTGGTGATGAAAAATATTATTACCCTTTTAGCAGAAGTTACAAGTTCTCTAGAGTCTAGTGATAGAAATATCTTCAGATAAATCAGCAATAATATTTCCAGTTGTGGTCACTCCTTTCCATTTCTGCTATTTTCATCTGTATTTCTTATTTGAAATATGAGTGCCCCTTCCAGCTGCAGCTTTAAAAGAAGTTTGTCCTGAGTTGTCATCCAAAATCCTTCTTTTCACATATAAACATCTCAAATAAGCTGTATAAAACCTTTCTGTAGCAGCTTCTTTTGAAGTATTTTGTGGGCCCTGATTCTCCTTTCATGTGATTAGTACTTAGTTGCAAGGACAGTTTCTCAAATCCAAGAAGTCCAAGCTAATCCAAGAAACTTGTCAGTGTGGAAAAGTTGTTTGTAATTTAATTTTGAATTGCAGCACTAAACATCTTTAAACCTCTTGTATATGATCTAAGACACTAAAAAAGAGAAAAAAAAAGAAAAATAATTTCTATTTTAAAAGGTGACAATAAACCAAGCTACCCTTATTCAGAAATTTATTACAGTGGAAAATATCTGAGAACACATTTTCTGGTGGAAAAGATTTTTTTT
>VZRN01005622.1:13918-52053 GCA_013397935.1 Dasyornis broadbenti | reverse complement strand
TTTTTTTTTTTTTTTATTCTAGTGGCTGAAACATTGAACTGGTGGGAATAAACAGCTTCTTTGTCTCAAGTGTCCGAATGAGCTGTGTGGAAAATCTATTCTGGCTGAACAGAGCACAGACGGTAAATAATGTGGTTGCATTAAGGTGACTGTGATTGCAGTCGCCACACAAAAGTGAGCATTGTGCTGCATTTTTCTGAACTCTTTGTGCTCTAGTCTGGGGCGAAGAAATACCCCACGGCAATGAGAGTGAGTCCCTAACCATTGCTTTTACAAGCTCCCCCAAAACTGGCTTTACTGTAGCATGTGTGTCAAGGAGAGACTGCAATAAGTCTTAATGGGTGATAATTATTTAGAGAAAATATCACCCTTGACAATTCCTTTGAAAATTCTTAATAAATATTTTAAATGACAATGTTGTTGAATTACATGACTGCAAGAGGTCTATTATGCTGATACTAAATTAAGTGAGTTTTTAAAGGCCATTTTGTACCTTGCTGGCAGCACTTGGCGCAGTTTTTAACTGCCCTTGATAGTCTGCTGCTTTGGTTCTGGGTCCTGCACCGTTCTGAAGGCAGACATTCACGTACATTCGCAAAGAACTTTGCTAGAACACAGAACAAAGCGTTTTGACGCAGCACAAGCTATTTCCTCCAATTTCCCCCTGGAAGAAGGAAAAAGGGCAACTTAAAAGAAAGCTGAGATTAATTTTCATCGTTTTGTTTCCTGTTGAGCGTAAAACCCAAAAGAAAGTGGGGTTCCTCTGGATCCTTCACAGGGATCCCTAACCCAGCTACAGGGACAAGACATTAATGAAGCAGAATCCCTCTGGTTCCTGTGGTCCTCGTGACTTCAGGATTTAAATTTAGGTACCAGGCAGATCATAAGGCCTGAATATTATTTCTTAGAGGCTGCTGAAGGCTTGATTGAGCAAGGACTGAGTAAAATCGGAGGCTGACTGAGATTTCCTGATGAAGTTTTTCCTTCAGCTTGGACTTCTCTGTGTGTGTGTGCAGCTGTAGCGATCCGGAACAAAATTATCCTGTGGGTAATTGTTCATTTTTCAGGAGCGTTGAGGAGTCACCACAGTGATTTTTGCCATTGCCTTACTTGGCACTGATTTTTAAATGGTGCTGGAGATGTATCCAGGTACCACCCAACAACTGCAATTCTGGGAATGTAAGAATAGGAAGATTTTGAGTGTGTGTTTTGCGGTGTTTGTTTGTTTTCTCTCTCCCTTTGGGTTTATACAATGATCAGGTGTCTCTGGTTTTGGTTATTTCTGGAGTGCTTTGTGGTAGGGAAGAGGGCAAAAGGCCATTTCATTATTCTTTGCTTTTAAAAATTTGTAAGTGATGTGCTGTGAAGAATTTTGCAGCGTGTTAGTGCCATTACACTTTCTGTCTCTTGTCTTTCTGTGATGGGAAAGAAGCTGTAAAAATATGCTAATAGAAATTTTATTAATTTGATATTGGACATATCTGGAAGAAAATTCACTGCCTTGCAGTCAGGATTTCTTTTTTTATTTAATACTTGAAGACTGCTGATGTGGAACAAGAATGAATTTAATTTTTTTTTTTTTTTTTTTGAGACAGATGGTGTGTCTACATCTTTTATGAGTGGGGTAATAGAATAAGACTTTAGAATTTAATTGCAGTCTGGTACTGAAAGTTATCTGGAAAGGGGTGTAGAGGTATTTTCGATAAAAACTTTACAGCCTCTGAAGTTCTCTACCATATTAGTGTGCACCTTCTCACCCCCCGGATAGCCTGAAACACCTGGAGTTTTTTCTGACTCAGGAGCTACTACTGAGTATTGCCCAGCACTGCTTCCTGCAAAGTCCTCTTTGTTTGCCTCCAAGTTGGATCCTCCTCGTCTTTGGCATGAGAGGATTGAGTGTTGCCTTGATAGCAGGAGGCCCTTGGTGCCAGCACAGCAGAGATTTCCTGTCCTTTCTCTGTTTGATGATGAAGCTGTGATTTTGGGAACTCTGACACCCCGCTGTACATTGCTGGCAGGGACAGGCGCACAGCTGGGTGCTTCCAGCAAGCCACTGATGCCTGCTCATCCAGATTCTTGCGCCAATTTATGGATGTGTGCACCCGTTTCTGTGGAAAGCTCATGGATTTACAACAGGTCAGAAAGAAGCCGAAATCCAAACCCCAAATCCAGGTGCCTTCTTCTGGAGTAAGCTCTGCTTTGTTATGCACAAAATCAAAGACTGAGACTCCTGAAATGGAGCAAGCTGGTTGTCAGGCACGTTGGTCTCGGGATTGTTTTTGCCTTTCTCTTAGATCAGAAACCCCAGATGCAGCAGGCAATTATCTCTGTAGCAGAGCCGTGGACTTTATTACTGTGCCCCAGCTGAGATGGTGCTCTGGCACCAATCTCTATTCTGCAAGCTTAATGTGAATAAGTGCTTTCAATTTCAAAATAGACAAGAGAAATAACAAGGACTTATGAGCGTAAATATGCTGTTGCATTGCGGACCACAATAAACCAATAAATCTAGAGTGTCCTTTCACTCAAATGTGATTAAGTAAATTAGTGAGTAATATGCTAGATTAATTCTCAGAATCATTTCGTTCCCTATGAAAGTATCCTTGGTCTGTTGAATAACGTTCAGGTTGTTTCGATTCTCATTTTCTTATTTTTTGTGTCCATCAGAATGGTGGCAATATCTTTGTAGGTGTTTTAAAAAAATGCATTGACATCTGTTTGTGAGGAGTACTGTTGAAATAAAATCCTTTGATGTGTTCTGTATAGTAATTTGATGATTTATTGTTACATAGGCACAAATAGCCAAACAGAGTGTTGTGCGTGGTTTATATTATTCGTGAGTTGTGAAAAAGACAAATGCTGTCCGAGGTGCACTTGGTACATAACTTCATTGATTTAAGTAACTTCATGAGTGATTCCAAGGGAAATAATCTTCACTCTAGTGTAGTAATATATTTTGCCTTTCTTTCACAGAATCGTGGAATGGTTTGGGTTGGAAGGCACCTTAAAACCCATCCAGTTCCACCCCGTGCCATGGGCAAGGACACCTTCCACTATCCCAGGGTGCTCCAAGCCCCATCCAACCTGGCCTTGGACATTTCCAGGGATCCAGCGGCAGCCACAGCTTCCCTGGGAATCTGTGCCAGGGCCTCGGACCCCACACAGGGAAGAATTTTTTGGTAATATCTAATCTAAAATACCTCCCTTCAGTGTAAAGCCATTGGTGTGCTTCTCTACATCTGCTTGGTTAGGAAAGTTAAGCAGTTAGGCTCCACTGAGAAAATTGCGTAGTCTGGGGTTATTTCTTGGAAGACGTTGACTGCACTTTTTTCTTCTCTCAGTTCACAAGCACGACACTGTCTAATTTCCATAAAATTCTTCAGGGCAAGTACTTTCCTTAGAGGCAATTTTTGTAACTTGAAGATACCTGTTATTTAAATCGACAGTGCTCCCTGAGTAGACATTTTCTGTGAGAAAATACTATAAAAGGTTCTTTTTAGAAAGAAGATCACAGAGAAATGTACAAAGTGGCTGCTTAAAAAAATTGCTAGCCTGACACTTTTTTTTCTTTTTCCCTTTTGTTTGCCTTTTCATTAGAAAAAATCAGTAGCATTTAGTTTCAAGTAAGGCCTCCAATTAGTATTTAACTGACTATAAGTATGTAATTATACTGCAATTAATTCTTTATCTCAATCACTTAATTTAAAGTGGAACTGAATAACCTTGGCTTTGGGTAAGTTTGAGACAAGTAATCAGAGTAAAAGTCTGATAGCAATTAGAATCAAGACAGATACACCACCCAATAAGAATGGACTGCTAGAGCACGATTTCACCATGGACACTGGAGTGGGTAAACAGGCTAAACTGAAATTTTTTATGTAAACCTGGTATTTAGGTGCTCTCAATACTGCTCAGATGTTATGAAATATCTGTCATCACAGAAAATCACATTAAAACCCTGGAAGTAACCAGCAGATTAGATGTGAAAAAAAATGCAATCATCTGACGTTTTAATTTAGACTCTCTGTTAGCTCGGAAGAGTTTAATTTACTTTTCCATTTTCTCTGCCCCCAAACAGAAGCTTCCTCAAGTTGAAGGGAAAGCAGAATCAAGTCTGTGGGGCTCCACATACAGGTCCTAAGCAGAGAACTTATTTTTGAATAACTTGTGAGAGATCTCCCTTGTGCCTGTAGGCTCTGGAATCCAAAGAGAAAGCAGATATCTAATAAGAGCGGCTACCATTAATTATGGGGGGGAAAGTGTGTGAAGTGGTCACTTGATGTTAATTTTGAGCAAAATGTTTCAATTTGGTACTTGCAGATGTGTCTTTATGCAGCTCATAACCTGTGACATTCATTCCAATAAGGTATCAGCCAGGCCAAGAGCTTAGGAAGACTTAGAAGGAATTCAGTATTTATTTTGGTAACTAAAATATCCACCGTAGCATCTGCTGGAAGGTGCACAATGTCCTGAAAGAAACAGGAGATGAGAATTTTACGCATGTTATAATATCAATAGCCATAAGCTATTTTAACCTTTCTTAGACAATAAAAAAAAAAAAAGAAAAGAAAAATTCTGTGAAAGTCAAATTTTAGTTAAAAGTTGTGAAACCTTTTTCTAGGCGAAATTAATCCGTGTGCACAAATGGCTGCACTTCTCTGCAGTTCAGTGGCTCCTGAGAAGTCCAGACTCAAATGAGCAGATCCTTCACACCTCTGTGGTGCTTTGGTGACTGCTATTTTCCTGCTGAAAAGAACAGCCCTGACTCTGTCACTGGGGCTTGGCATCGTGCCTTTTGTCAGAAAAAAAAAATGTCTGGGATTCGTACATAAAGAGCAAAACTCACTACGCCACTTCCACCGTACTTGTGGAAAATACAAAGCAGAAGGTTGGATTCTGTGGCTTTGATGCTGTTGGGGGATTTGCCGTTGTTTTCTAAATTTTTTATATTTAATTTAAATAAAAATTTAAATTTTAAATTAAATAATCAATCTACCAAACCATGCCAATGTGTAGTGAAATGCTGCTTAGGGGCCAGCTGAACACACTGGTGTATTTTTCCACCCCTACACAAGAAATTATCAGGTTAATATAACAATACAATGAATTGATTTGAACGTCAAAGCTGTTGCTGTCCTGTTGTAACTTGATGAGAGAGTGTTGGTTATTGAAGTATTAATTTGACTCAATTTGGACTGGAGACTTTTTATGAGCTACTTTGTCCATATTAAATCATCTCTGCGGTAATTCTGGGCACAGTGGAAAATGAGCACCGGTTGCTCGTATCGTTTGGTCGGCTGCATGTAAGGCTCTTTTCTGAAAGGTGAAATGGGAGCTATGCCAAAATAAAGTGATATCGGGAGCAGCGGTTTTTATAGATGATGTATTTTGAGTTTGGAGCCATTGGTAGATGGGAAGAGTTAAGTCAGGGGAAACCATCCCGAGCTACCCTCCCTCCTACAGGCTGGTTTCTCCACTCCTGGGGCTCAGCAAAATTGATGGCAGAAGTGGCTGGGGTCCCTATCAGTGCATGGGATCCCAAAGAAAATTCAGAATACTCTTATCTGATGGCGCTTTCTCCTAATACAGATGGATTAATTCTCTATATTGATCTTCAAGTACATTCTGTTCCATTCTCAGTATTTTATTTTAGAGCAGTACTTTTCCTAGGTGAATGAAGTGGGGATAAAGACAAATCACCTGAATGTTTCTGCAAGGAGATGCCTCGGTTTTAGCTGAAATCAGGCACTGAGTTAAAAATGTGAGGTTAAACCAAAAGGGTGCCTGTACAAGAGAGGGATAATTTGAACCCTTGGTGGGCACAGCAGAGCACGTGTAGAGTGAAATGGGAGTCTGGAAGAGATTTTCAGAAATACTTTCATTAAGTAAAAGCTAATCACTTGAAGAGTGATGATTAAATGATAATTGCCTGTATTTTTTCCGCTACCTGACATTCAAGTGGCAAACTGAATGCATTCTCTAAGAGTAAAATATGTAATCATAGAATTAAAGAAGCACGCCTGAAGAAATAAACTGGGGACCCTGTGTGCATCCTTACATTTGTTCCAGGGCACGCTTGTGAATTTTTCCCTTTGTCTTTCACTGCTGTCACTAATCTGCTGCTTTGTAGCCATCAAGCACGTGTGAGCTTGTGGGACTGAATGTTCAAAGGGCTTTTGGATCCATATGACAGGATATGTCACGGGATAAATACATAAATGAAGAGGAAAACATATTATGTTTCCTACTTTCCAGATTTTTTTAAAAGCACTTAATCCTGGGAACTTGAAAATTAAGAAGACCAGCACTGACAAGGCAATGACTTCTTATTGCAGACAGTCTCAAAAATACGTTTAGTAGTGAGGACAGCAAGAACCTCCAGATCTGTCATATACACATTCACCAAAAATACAGAGTAACGTGCCCTTCTTTTGTGAGGACATTTTGTATTGATTTTCAAGTTTCCAGAGATCCAAAAGACTCCTCATGTGTTTTTGGGAGTAGTTCTTGTCACTGAATTTCAAGACCTCTGCTTTGGTGTGTTTAAGTGCTGAGTGCTTTAAATATTTGGCCAATGTTTCAGGGTGCAAACAGAATCCGAACTCCTGAACATTTTGGTGTGTTCCATCCAGTTAGAGACATCCACAAAACAACGCATTTCACTGAACTGATACGATGAGCTTTTTGCATAGTCAATAAAATAAAATACTGTAAATATATGTATTGAGAGTATTTTCTTCAACTCTGGTTGTTTTGTTTCTTTGTTTTTTTTTGTGAGAGGACAGCAGAGAGAGAACTGTTTGAGTTCTCCTAAAACAGGTGGTTGGTTTTGATTTTGTTTTTCAGTTGCATCTGGAGCATGAGCTTTTCAAGTCATGCTCTTTATTTCAAGTATAAATAAGATAGGCAACCCAAGGTTTATTTATATGCAATATTTACTTTTTTTTTGCAAAGCAAACAGAAAAAAAAACCCAAAGGAAAATTTATGTCAAAACTTCTAAAAGATAACTGAAACATTTCACAGTATTGATAATTGTAGAGCTCTTTTGTAACACAGTACTCCTCTCCCTGCTGTGCCTTTTCAACCCATTCTTCGTCTTGACAAAATGGAGCTGACAATGGAAAAATATTTGAGTTAACTGCCCGTTTCTTTCATCATGCTGAAGCTTTTCCGCTGTGGAAATATGGTGGCAACTTCCCTGAGTGGTGCAGAACGTAAATGATGGAGCTCAAGGCCTTCCATGCAGGGATCCTGATGAAAAACTGCTGCTCAAACGTTGTCAAGAAATTGCTGCCGTATGCTGCGGATATCAAATGTCTTTGCTGGCTGTAAATTAGCGAACATCCCGTGTTCTATTACGTTAATTGCAGATATTTCTCCTTAAGGATAGCATTTGTTAATGTATTTATTGTCCATTTGTTTTAATAAATACCAATTTTACTCCAGTGTTTGTCTGAGCAGCCAGACTTTGAATGGGTTATAAATCTGCTGTGCTCTTCTCTGAGCATCGTAACTGCCAACCTGGTGCTAGTGCTGTTCAAGAAAAGAAAGAGAGCTTCTCCTTTTGTGGGTTTTGGTTTGGGTTTTTTGGTTGTTTGCTTTCTTTTTCCCCAATCCAAAATTTGTGATGTGTTTCTTTGAGAGAAGTTGAGCTTTGTAAGTGGTGTGGGCATATGTAAATACGTATGTACACATATATATATATGCTAAATGCTGAATGTTTGCACTTACTAATTTCATTCTATCTCTGTTAAGTGATATTGTCTGTCTTCTAGCAATGTATTCTAGTAAAATCTTTCGGGAACCCATAAATCTGAGATAACTTATTTACTGCCTGGATTTTCTGTATGCACTGTTATCACTGCTGTGGCTTGTGCATGGTGATAGTTCCCTTTCCTTCAATGGAAAACAACAGTTTTGTTCTTGTTACTACTTTTTTATCTAAGTATTGCTCTCTCAAAACCTCTTATGGACTGAACTGTGTGAATATTTAGTCTCCTTTCTTGTTTCATTTGCCAATTTTTAACAGTTCTTTTTTTTTTTTCTTTCCCCCTGGGGTAAAATCATTTTCTTGCATTTGTAACTGTTCAACAAAATGACATCAAGGACCAGTTACTGTAAATCCAAGATGAAAATAACCACTCCAGAGAAGGATGAGATTAATATCTCTGTGGATATTGCTGTTCATAACTGACTTCTCCAAACTGGAAAAATTACCTCCCTATGTAAGATGTTTGCGGAATCCCTGCGTGGACGCAAGGTTAGAGTTCTGGCTTCAAGCAGCCAGGCCTGATGAGCTTTGCCCCCCAGAACGAAGTATAGATCAGGACTGGTTTACTGAAATTACCTCTTGAAAGCCAAACCTTGTGGAAGCAGGTGATAACCAGGTTTTGCTTTGGCTGGTGGAAGCCTGTGGTAGATGAGGATTTGAAGAACTCACCCTCCTTTTAACGGGTACAGGAGGGACTGCTCCTGCCTGGAGCCCACCCGAGCAGTTTATAAATGCCTCCTTTTATAGAAATTGAAGTTGTAAATTCGTAATGATCTATTTGTCTCCTTAAAGAGCTCTTTCTTATATGGGTTATCCTGCTGAGAATAATCAAAGCAGAAACCCAATTTTCTTTGGTGCTCTTAGTAATCTTTTGATCTTTTTCCTGTTGCTTTGTGCCAACGAGCACCTGTTAACATCACACAGGCTGCAAAGAACACAAGACACTTTATCTCTGCAACCTTTTGCAAAATGATAACAATTGGTGCTGCAGGTACGCAATTAAGAGCTCTAATGAAAGTCACTGCAAAGTAATTTTCCAGGGAATCACCAAGTTTAAAAAACTTGGACTTGGAACTTTTTCGACAGATCTGGTCTTTAAGTACGGCTACTGTAAATTTTCACAATGGTACCTTGGCTTTGTGGAATGACCTGATTAACTTATTAATTAGCTGATCACAGGTGCAAGGATGTGTTTTTCTCAGTTATGCTTCTTTACCCGTTCCAATTCTGTTTCTATTTTCTATTTTGAGAATAAGTTGGCTTTTCTTTATGTGTTTTACAATTTTTTGTTCATTAATCGGCTCACAGTCACTGCAGGGGGTGCTGGGTATCAAGGACAGGGTCTTTTGCTGGAAATATCCAGCATTTGCTTTACTATTTTCCCATTAATCTCAGTTGGCACATCTGCAAAACAAAATGAAGGTGAAATGGTAGACAGACTTTTTGCCGCCAATCCTCACCCTGCTGCTTTGAATTTCAAGCTTCTGCAAACAGCCATGTTACAGACCTGAGAATGAGTAGGCACTGAGGTTTTTTCACTGCAGTTGGACCACTTGTGCTGTAAAGGACACTCAGATTTTAGAAGTAACTTTTTGCTTTTGGGAAGGACAAATATATTCAGGACTGAAAAGCTAGTAGCTGAATACAGGTATGTGGAAGTTTGTAAAAATACCTTTCTGGGTGCCAGCTGTGTTACTTTAGGTCCAGCACTCAGAGAATGCTGTACTTTTGAACTTCAGATTGGCACATTGCTTTCAGAAGAGTGGTGCTCTGAGTGCATTTGATACAAAATAGCTGAAAGTATTGGTGTGAGACGAGCAGAAAACAGCATCGTGTGCATGTGGTACAGACGGCTTTGGCTCATTAGGTTCACATCCTGGCACCCGATAAATCAACTCACATGTTCGTGTTCTTAAAAGTGCCATATAATAGATTAAATAGCCACATTCTTAACAGCTTTCTGTATAAGAAGGTGCAGTATGTAATTAAAATTTTCTACTCTATATCTTGATTAAGAGCCTCCATTGATCTAATTGGAATGCAAAGTTACAGCTGAGGAAACTTGAGCTGGGAGAGTGCCTCCATCTGCCTTTCTTACCTAGAAGAATTAGTGTGTTGTTACTCAAAGGGGATAAATACCATAATTAAGAAGTTTTAGTCAATTGACTTCTCAACTCTTGACTTGGATTTGAAGCTTCCTCCCAGGACTCTGTCTGTGAAACACTTAATTTTGCTGACTCTTTATTTAGTTGTATCCTTTCTGTTTGTCAGATGCGGGGTTTTGGTGTGTATTTGTGTGTGTTTGTTTTTTGGGTTTTTTTTTTTTTTTTAAGGTTTGTTTGGTTGGGGTTCTCTTATTTCTCTTTTAGAAGGGAGAAACAAATATGGGGGTAATAGGAAATGTGCTGGATGTGCTCAGATTTCTGTCATGAGCATGGGCTGGGCACGGTGTGTTTACAGGGATGTCTGCCCTGCATCTGAGGGGTGCTCTGCAGGGTCCTGGTCCTTCTCACTCACCTGATCCCCTGGCACAGAAGGGGAAAAGAGGAGAAGGGTGGTATCATATCCAAGAAGGAAACTCTAAAATATTCCCTAGTTCTGAAATAAGTCTGCCCTGTTATTTTACAGCAGAAAACCAAAATATTAAAAGAAATGCCAGTGGATCTTCAGAGATATCAACATTTTATTCTGTAAGGTTTACGGAAGGAAAAATATTGCATCCTGCTTTTGGCACAATGTGTAATGAATAATAATACATGAATAATACAGGGAAAAATCCGTGCAAGCACTCGTTACTTCGCTTCTAGGTATTTTCAGGCAGTTTCCTGCTCCAATATAACAGAGCTCCCACCATTTCACATTAGGTTAATAAGTAATTGTCATGGAGAATAAGGAGGCTGGCGAGTAACAATGAAAGTGTGGTTGGTGTTGTCTGTCTCCATTGCACAGACGAACAGCAATATTCGTTTAAAACCTCAGATTCCTGGAGGAGATGATTTTCCAGTGCTGTATTTTCTTATCTCGAGTCACTTCATTATTAGCCTCTCAGACCTGTTAATAATTTGAATTCACATGTCTAAGAACAAGGAGCCCAATAAAAAGACAACACTTATTTCCACATGCAAACTGCCCCCAGGCAGATGAGGAGGTTTCCCTGGCAGAAGAAATGATGCATTTCCAGTTCAGGATGTCAAAAACATCAAGCTTAGCCAGTAGGGTCTCTTGTATGTGCCAATTAATAGAGGTTTTTCACGAAAAGCAAGTGTTTTGGGAAAAAATATGTTTTGAAGACGTGGTAGGGGTGGCATTTGTAGGAGTAACTTTGTGGAGGAAATGGCTTCTTTCACTTCATTGCTGGAGAAACATTAGTGACCTTTGAGCTGCTATCACTGGGTTGAAACACCCTCTCTGCTGCATGTTTATGAGTAAACGCGTAGAAGCCCTCTGGGATTCAGTTTCTTGTTGAAATGTCAATGAACTAAATATGCATCTGCGCTGTCTGATAAAGGGGGAAAGGGACTATTTAACTGGGAAAGCTCTGGTTAATGACAACGTATGTGTGTATCCAAAACTGAACCCCTCCGTGACAAAGATGGGGTTGGAAGCGTTTGCTGGGACCTTAAAGAGTTTGAGGACGTGGCAGGTGTCTCGTGCTGTGTACCCCTCTTGTTTCCGCGCTGCCGTGGTGAATGCAGCAATCCATCACTTTTATTTAGATGGAACAATGGTTATTCCAACAGTTTTAGAGCCATCCTTTATATTGTTATAGCCAAGGCCATTTTGCCATGAGCTTTTCAATTCCAGAGCCAGTGCCCATCATTTATCTGCATAACTAAAACCAGTGGTAAGCACATTTCTGCCACAGTGAGACTGATAATGGTTTCTGTTAAAGTCTTTTTAATGATTCCATTTGAAGTAGTTATTTCCAGAGGAAGGAAATTCCATTTGTTAAGGGTCTTTTATTTTAATTCTTTTTATATGAAAAGTGTACTAGAGAATAAAAAAATAATTTCTGCTTTTTCTTTTAATTTTCCAGCCTTGCAAAACAGCTGCATATGGAATAGGAATGTGTCACACCCAACAACAAAAGCTTTGTTCATGGAATAAGAGGTAACTGCAGGTCCTATGACCTCTTTCCTGTTCTAAGAAAATTCCAGGCTTTTGGATACTGCAAAAGTTACCTGACGTAACTGCCACGGCTTCCATGGTTTTAATTATATTTCCAGTTCCACGTTACCTCAAATTGGAGAGCAGTGTCTGAAATTATTCCTTATGCAGAGAGCTTTACCTCTCTGCTGCCTCAGTGGTTACACCTGTGCTGAGCACGGGGGCAGGCATGTGAATTTGTGCCTGAAGCATTTACAGTTCCTTCGAGTTCATACAGCTGGCAGATGATTTCCCAGGGCAAGCGGTCCTCCTCTGCAGTTCCCCTTCTGTCT
Source organism: Dasyornis broadbenti (assembly GCA_013397935.1). NCBI lineage: Eukaryota > Metazoa > Chordata > Aves > Passeriformes > Dasyornithidae > Dasyornis > Dasyornis broadbenti. The sequence goes on along the minus strand of VZRN01005622.1, from coordinate 39,842 downwards.
CCAGACTGAACTGTGGGCAGGTTTGCCCGATCCTAATTTTTAGTTCTGTGCAAGGATACGAGGTGTTTAAAAAGGGGGGGAAATACAGAAATGTTAATGAGGAGCTTATCTTTCTGCGATGAGAGATGTGAGTTCCAGAATGTATCATTTGCTGTAGTTCCGGGAACGCAATGAAGGCAGTGCCCAAACTTGCCTGTAATCAGTGCACGGCTGGAGATGGGTGGGAGGCAGTAAATTAAGTCCCAAGTGTTGTTCTTTTTAAGTCCATTACTGTGGACAATGTGAAGCACTGAGATTCTCATCTTGAGTGCTGACTTTGATACAGAGAATTCATGCTCAGACAATGGAGTGAAAATGGAAGTGTGTGGGGTGGGGTTTTGGATACAGGTACAGTAGCCACCTTAAGATGATGTGTTTTTATAAAATGGGCAAAACCTGCATGGTAGTCTTGTATATTTGAACATTTTAATGATTTTGGTAGAGTTCTGCACTGAATTTCTTACACGGGTAGACCATCTCATGAAACACTTTCTACTTGCTTCATAAACCTGGGCAAAGTTTCCTAAAGATCTCTGGAAAACAAATTGGAAAGCAAATGGGAGGGTCTGAGGATACAACAGGAGACTGCACGTGCTCATCCGCCAGGGCTGGGTGTCAGCTTTCTGTGGTGGCACAGACCAACCACGCTGAAGCCTTGGATTGTATGAAAGGAACTTCTGAACTGAGGTGGTTTAAAGAATTCTTGTTTTGTTTTGGTTTTTTTAATGGGGATGCAGTCTCAGTGAACTGAGGCAAGTAATTTACTCTTAATTTTAGATCATGTATCCAAGACAAAATCTTCCTCTTCCTAGGGCCCTTGTTTTTTAATACTTTCCTCTATTCAGGTTGCCACACTTTGAGGTGACTAAAAGCAATTTATCTTTCGATGTACCATGGTGTGTCTTCTCAAATCTACTTTAAGATTTGCAGGTATGTCACAAGTGAAATTAAGAGGATCGTTTCCTTCCCTTTGTGACAGTCATAACTATTGGTAAAATGGTGGGTGAAAAACTTCCTGGGTTTTTGAGACCCATCTCAGCAGACTGGATAACGTAACCCCAGCGAACCCTTTTAGTCTGAAATGCTGTAGCTCACTCTCAGCTGATCACCTCTGAAGTTAAAACCATTTTCAGCAGCTGCACTTTGCCTTGCCCTTCGAGATGCAGAGGCTTTTAGGTCAGGGACGTAGCTGACCACAGGGCTGGGACAGCCACTGCTCCTCATGACTTTCTCTGCTGGAATACAAATCCCTTTCTTCTGGAGCTGCTTGAAAATGGGAGAAAGTGGTAGTGGAGAAGAAGTACCTCTGAGCTGATTCCCTCCATGTATGAGGGAACAGGCTGTCGTCTTCTGTGCCTGACTGGTATTCATCACATTTTTGTATTTATGGCATGCCCAGAAAATTCTTAAAAATGTTTCCGGTCCTGATTCCTCTTTTTAGGCAATCCCTCGTATGGTCCCTAGGCTGATTAGCATTCAGTACAGGCTGATGGGTAAGGCGACTTTACTGGTAAATAATCTTGTTTACATTTGACTTTAAATGTATTTTTTTTTTTTTTCTGTAGTCAAAACGTGGGGAAAAGGGAATTTCAGCAGAAAATGAAGGGAAGGAATTTCTCTATGTCCCATCTTTTGCGAGTGAGCTGTGCCATTGGGAAAAAAATAGAGTCAAGAGAAAGAATACCAAAGGAGAGCATTGTCCTACTTTTCATATTTTGTGACTTAAAATTATAAATTATTTAACTCCTTGCATTGCTTTAAACATTATATAAAGGGCACTTTTACCTGCAAACTCCCCAGAATCTGCATGTCACAGATGTTTGAAAAATGAACAAAGACGCAGTGTTCTGCAGCCCCTCATCCTCTGGCGTTTCCTTTCAAGTTCAAGAGCACAAGTTGCTGCACTTCCCTTCTCTCTGTTGAACAGAGAAACCGGTGACAAAAGCTTCTCAGGCCATCCATTGTGTCTTCCCATGCTGCTTTCAGGATTGCAGGGAGCTCCCAAGCGAAGCCAGCAGGTTCATTGCTTTTCCTTTGGCAGCGACAGCGTGCTCTCGCCTCTGATCATGTCCTGCTCTACACCACGGGTATTTCTCTCTGGTTCTGTGTCACGCTCAGCTTTCTGCTGGTCAGAGCAACTCAGTGCCCTTCATTCCCGTGGGCTTTAGTGGCTCTGAATTGGGCGGCTGCTGTCTGACCTCTGTTGGGGTGCTTGGTGCTTCCCCAAGACTCCTCAGTGCTTGGTCACAGTCAGTTAAACCAGGTTTTGTAGCACTGCCTCTTCCCTGCTTTCCCTGTGACATTCCCTTCTGGCTAGCAGGCTATTTTATAGCAGAACCCTTGCACAGTGCACATGAACCATGAAGATTTTAATTTTTTAATAACACGGTGCACAGCTTTTGAAGGTGCTATTGGTAAATCATCCAAAAACCAATAGGGAATGAAATTTTTTCTGCCTTGGCTTGAATCTATCAAATGAAGTTAGCTGTTTTTCTGGATTTTTTTTTTTCCGGTTTGAAACAGACTTTTCTGTTTCTGCATAAACATGACACTGTGTTTGACTTTACATCTTTACTGCTGTCTTTGTGGATTTAGTGTTTTGGTTTGTGCTGCTTCAGGGGTTCTGGGATTCTTTCCTATGTTTGATGCTCCAGAATCTTTTGCCTTGGTTTGTCAGTTCTCAGTTGGTGCATCAAGAGGACCTGTGTGTGCATGTGTGCAGTTCATTGGAAAAGTTTACAAGCAAATTTCATAGGAAATGATCATTCATATTCCATAGAACAAATTACTGCGCTCCCACATTTCATTAGACCGTCTTTCTTACTGTGCTGTGATAATTAATAAATACAAAACGACAGGACATGAAAGGTGTTGAATTAATTTAGGTTATTAGTTGTGAATCTGACATCTGAGTGCAGCCAGCAGAGCCATCTATGCTTTAATAATATTCGTGTGAAAGCCCAGCAGTTTGAGATTATAAAATATGCACATATATGCCTGAGTTTATACTTTTCTCTCTTTTTTTTTTTTTATATATATATATATATATCTATACACACATAACCTCCCCTGCACAGAAAATCACTGATGAGGCTTCCATGGTCCATTTTTCTCTGCAGCTTCTATGGGAGTCTTCTTGAGGTCTCATCTAGCCAGTGCAATTTTCAGCCCAGTGTAATGAACGGAGCGATTTACAGCCACAGCTCAAAATTATTACCAGACAGTCATGCCTCTAGATTTCTCCTGCCTTTTTTATAACAAGAAATATTTTGGTGTCCTGCTATTGTTGACAGCTTTGTTGGGAGCTTTCTAACAGCAATAAAAAAGCCCCTCCAGTACAACAGCTAATTCAAGATTTATGGAGCGAGTGGAATTTTACTCCAAGACTGAACGTGCACATAATGAGGAAGCAGAGTCTGAATACAGGGAAATGGAGGAGGGCATTGCCCCTCATTCTGCTCAATGGACCATAAACCACCTGCTGTTTGGAGTGCCATGCCACCAGAGAAGCTGGAGCTTTTCCAACCTAGTAAGTCATTTTCAGCCGTGTGTTTAAACACCGAAGAGGCATGAAGGATGAAGAACAAATATCTTCCCTAACCCTTTTTTTTGTCAGTGTCATCCTCCCCTCCTTGTTGCACCTTGTGTGTTTTCTCTTATGTCTCTATTTGCAACTTCCTCAGTCTGTATGACGTACTTTCTAATGTGTTTTCCTTATTGTCTTACTTTGGGCCTTTAAGTCACGTATTGATATTCAGACTGGTTTGTGGATAATTAGGCCTTTCAAAGGATTTGAACAAAGTTAAGATTGCAGGTCTCATTTTTAAGATTCTGGCTCTTTTGTGGGTTTTGAAAGCTCCCCTTTAAAATCTTTATCAAGACTGGTTCTTAACAATTGTCTTTGTGCACAGCAAAACGGCTGAAATCTGACTTCATAAGCATTGGTTCCTTAAACTCTTGACCCTTCCTTCTTCACTTGGGCAAAATCCTGTACCTGCTAAATCTACACTGGATAAACCAGCACGTAAAACAAAAACAAACCCATGAACAAACAAGGATAGAAGCAGCAGCAGCAGCACTGTCATTCCCTCAGCTTGAAAATGCAACCAGCACCATTTCACTGAGCTATTTTTTAAAGGATGAGTCATCCATCTTCAGGGCCAGCTCCAGCCTGTGTGATTTAAATGGAGGGTGCTCTTCAAGGCTTGGTAATTTAAGGTGAAAAATTTGGATACAGAGACTCTTTCAGCATTTTGCTTCAAGCTGGCTCAGGCAGCTGCCTGCCGAGTGTAGTGCCATTCCGTAAGTCCCTTTCTAGGTGCCTGGCTTTACCTGGGAATGAGGTAGAACCCACCTGCACGGTGCTTTCACCTTGAAATGTCAGCAGAGAAGCAGTGCTCTGTCTTTTAAATTTCTTTGTTAGATCTGGGCCTCTGCATGAACAGTTATTTCTGGGAGTAGCACATGCCTACAGACCTGGCCATGGGTGAGGACTCTGACTTTGGGCTGCATGGCAGAAGACAAGAATGGAATGTCCTTGGTCCCTAGAGTGTAAAATTCAGTAAAATTTCATTGTACCTAACCAGAAGACGAAAGCGCTCTTTGCATGGCCTGCTAGGATAGCAAGGACAAAGAGACATCGTTTATTAATTCATTTAGGGGATGTCTCACAGCTTGGTCATCACGACAAAGCTGAATTTTTCCACCTGTGTTGGGTCTGTGTCATCTCAACTTCAGCCGCGAGAATTTGCAATCACAGCCAACGACTTGGATCAACACACAATCTTCCGTATGGGTTTTCTGCTGCAGTGGCCAAGACGAGAAGTTGTAAATGTGCATGTAGTGAATTAAAGGGATTTGGTTGCCCCATCCAAGTGCGGCTTTTTTAACACTAAAGGGAATTTCTAAAATACCTTCCGAGATATCTAATTTTGGAATGCAGCCAAATTTAACTATTTATGTTTTAGACTGTGGATTTTAGTTTTGGTTTATTAACACTTAAACATCCTCAAACTTACTAAGATTTCTTTTAATTTCTGCTTTAGGAGGATATAAATATGTGTATGTATATGTATATGTACACATATGGAGGTACTGAGAAAGATTTCTTTCTGTGCACAGCCAAGGAAGCAACTTAATATTAAAATATGATAGCAAAAAGGGATATTGGCTATTAAATATGAAAGTAATAGATGGGATTTGAGGTAATTCTGTAAGCTATGTACATGGCTCTGCAGATAATTCATATTTTAATATTGATGGCAAACATTTTCACACTAAAATATGTATAGAAAAAAGGAAATTGACTATTAAAGATGTATGTAAAGGGAAAAATGTAAATGATATTTGGAAAGTGACATGCCAACTATGATCTACCCTGACAGCTTTTCTTTTTCAATTTATGGGTTGGAAAGAATCAAATCAGATTACAGGAAAAACTATTCTGTACCAGAGTAATATACAAAATATTATTCAGATCGTAGAAGTCCTTTGTTGCGAATACGCCCCAAATTAAATAATAAATGGAAATGTATTGAGCAGTCCTACTGCAGAGAATAAGCCACTGAAATCTGACTTAAATTTCAAAATAGCCCTCCCTAGGCTGGCAGCAATGGCTGTGGAGAGACACTTCCAAGAGCAGGGTTTTCTGTATTTCCCTAGGGCATTCCTCTCTGCTTGGTACGGGGGCCACCAAAGAAACTGTGAGGAGACAAATAATTGTCAGTGTTAACAGATGTTCATCTGAAAGTCTGAGATGTTTATTTTCCATACACCTGGCTTTGGAGTGTAATGTGGGGCCACAAGAGGCCTCGAGTCAGAGCCTCAAAGAAAGAAATTTTCATGGTCGATTTAGGACCGGAACTTAAAGAAATCCTAAAAGTGTGTGTGTGTGTTTCAGACAGTCACACGTGAGCCTCAGTTTTTCCTTTATGTAGAAGTAGTCTATAAACAGTTTAAAATAGCTTAAAATGTTGCTAGTGCAAGAACAGTAGGTCCTTGTGGCTGGATGCATTGCTATTAAACAGTTTTGGGTTTTTTCACTGCTTGAACCATTTCCCTCTGTTATTCATTAATTTTTTTTTTTTTTGTCCAGCACGGCAGGCAGTTCTGAAAAGCAGTGAGCCATTCTGCTCTTCTGGGTGCAGCTGTTTAGTCTTTGGGGAATGCCGATTTTATGGTACCTAAGCGGTGACGGAGTGCGTGGGCCGTGCAGGATGGGATAGGGGATGTGGGTGACGTGTTCTGAGTGTGTCTTTGCAGCATCTTGCTGAAAAACTTGAAGCAGATTCTGCACTGAGTACCTTTGACTGGTTTTCAACTGTTCTACAGCCTTGCCTCTTCCCTTTTCATCTCTGGGGACTCGCCTGGGTATAGAAAAGAGATGGAGCAGAAAAGCGGTGTGTGCCTGAGCAGTGTGTGATTAGATTTGTGTGTTCCCCGCTTGAGGAAGGTCTAGCAATGGCCAGAGCACAGAGTCAGCACTGGAAATTGTGCTAAAAACACCTCGAAAACTTGGTATTCACCAGGGTTGTGTTCAGGTTGATGTTAGTGTTACCCAAGAGCTGCATGAACTTTCTGTCTAAAGCTCTGGTTCGCAATTTCCCTTTCGGTGCACCCTTGAGTTTACTTCAGTCTCTTAAAGCATCAGTGAGTCAGGCTTTGGGCTCCCAGATCTTGTGTTCAGACTTATTTGCTGTTCTAAATTAGGATAAGATGGTGCAGGATCAGCGAACTGAAAAGGCAGATGAAATTTGAAAGCATTTACTTATGCGCTACAGGGAGAAAGTGATGAGGTATTCTGCCTGAACCCGTAATAATTTAAAAGTGTCAAATTGTTCCACAGAAATTTCCTCTCAAAATACCAGTGAGGTGAATTTTACAAGATCTCTGAGCAGTTTAGGTTTCCCTTTCCCAAGCTGTTGATGGGCTTTTCCCTCCACCCTGGATTAAACACTGTCTTTGTCACTAATGCAGAATTATTTGTTCTCAAATGCCGTGTCCGTGTGTATACGAAACATTAATTTTGTGTCATACAGAAGATGCTTTGAGCACACACTGACTTTCTCTTGCAAAACATCCAAGGAATGTATTGGGACTCTGAGGCAAGATTCTGCTTTTAGAAATCTTTTCCATTCTCATTGTTTTTTAAATGATGTTTCAATAAGTTTAAAATATAAGTGGCACCGATCTCTCACTTTGGAAGTTGGTTTACAATGTGCAACCTAAAACAGAACCAAAAAATTGAATTGTGACAATTGTCGAGGTATTGTATTTTTTACACTGCAGTGAAAAGAAATAATTATGGCCTGGTTTTTGTACTTTTAGAATAGGAACAAAATTATTTCAGAATGTTGAATTTTGAGAGAAAACAATGAGACTCATTTATTTTTAAGGAATTTCATCTACTTTGATTGTGTCTTTCATTGTTCTGATTTTGCCAGTGCATTTTTATTTCCTTTTTTTTTTTTTTAACTTATTTCCATTCCAGAGTTTCTAGGCAGAGAGTTTATATAATATATACATTTGATATAAATAGGCTAAGTTCTTTGCAAATGGTGAAGTAATTTCTCAATTTAAATTTGCAAGGAACTGACTATGCTCCCTTCCAGTGAAGTAATAGCTGTTTTTCTCATCCCAAGCAGTAGCATTCTGCTTTTTAAATTAAATAACGACTTTGGAGGACTTGAAAACAATGCCACAGCAGCTGTTGAGCCAGCGGAGTCCCGCAGAGTTCGTAGTTTTCATCTCTCACTAATAGGAGTTCTGGGCACAGAGCTAAAGGGGGACATGGTGCTGTTGGCAGGAATTTCTGAAGAGCTGCATCCTTTTGTTTTCCTGCACACCCCAGCGCGAGGCAGACAGACACCAGTGTCGGCAGCTGAATATTTCAGGAGGGAAGCGTTTGTGGGCATGGCTGGGGGTGAGGTGTGACAGCATCTGGGGCTGGCAATGTGTGCAGCGTGGCGCTGGGAGACCGAGGAAACGGTCTGGGGAAGTGCAGCTTCAGAAAAACACTGACACAGCGAATGTGCAAGCAGATTTTTCATTCGATGGAATTCACTTTGCAAATTTTACCAGTTGCTCTTTGGCTCCATTTCCTTAGGCCGTGTCTGCATTTGTGGTACTGGTCCCTATCGGTGAAGTCATTTGGTATTTCTCAGCATAAGAGGTGCCTTCGTCCCTTTTGTGCCTTTTCACTTTACCATGCTTCAACCAATGAAGTTTTAAGGCTGGATATGGAATTCAGGTCCCTTTCTGGCTCTAGGTGTATTTTGTCATTTTCAGCAGCAGTACAAGGCAAAGTGAAAGAAAACTTCACGAGCTCAGCTTTGTCGAAGAATTAACTCGCCGGTTTTTTAACAAGTTCTGTGACATTTTTGAAGAATACAGGAGGATCATGGCAGGGTGGTGTCCTTTGTGCCAGGGATGTGGGGAAAATATACCTGTTTTGAACCACTTTGTCTTCAAAATGTTCAAAATGTTTTTGCTCACAGTAAACTTTCATACATTTTAGCAAATAACAGCTGAATTTTTTTCTCTGTTGAGCGTGTTGTGTAGCTATTGGTACTTGCCAATCTGCACAGAGATATTTATTTAATTCCAGAAGATATTTAAGTAGGCTCTCCTGATTCCAGTTTGGCATTCAACTGAACTGTTCATAATTTTTCAGGTCTCTGCTTCTTTTATAGTTATTTCTTACAAGTCCTTTCTAGCCACTGAGCAGATATTTAGTGGATATAATCATATATCATAAATATACAAGTTCCACCACCTGCATGGTCCAGTACAGCCCATTGCTTCCTGGGTGAAATTAGGATTTTGTTTTTTGTTTTCCCCCTGAAGTGCATTTATTTCTGTTTTCTTATTTTGGATTTCATCCTCCTTTGGCTGCCCAGTTATTCAGTGCTATCGGGTATCACACAAACAAATTCAGCTTTTTAAAGTGTTTTGTGCCCTGGAAATCCATATCCAAAGTGTGAGTGTATATTTAAGGAAGATATAAAGGTCTAAACTCGATTAATTCATACTCCAAAGACTCTGAAATATGGACGATAAGGAAAAGACTCAGTTCTGATTTAATTTTTGCTGAATTGAAGAAAAGAAAGTTGAAACAACTTGGTATAATTGACTTGTCAGATATGAGGTTTGCATTGCCTTTTTTTTTTTTTAACTTCATTGCAAATAGCAAATTCATTTCTCAACCAAAAATAAATTGGTAGAGTAAGGTAAAATTAAAAATAGCCACAATAATAATTTTTACTTAATATGTTGGAGAAACTGTTATACTGATGTTCTTGAAATAACAGGACTGTGTCATTCCTCAAGGACTTGTGAGACCACGATCATCCGAGAGTGCAGACTAGAGTGTTTTCTGTCTCCTTCATGCATTTGGAGCTTGTTTTTCAATTTTATAAACCCACAGGACAGTTTTTAAAGGCATGATCAACTTCAAAATAGCACTGTCCGGAAAGCAGAGGTTCTTATCTGCGGGAATCTTCTCTTTCAGTTTTTTTTTTTTAGTTTGAGTTGCATTTATCTTGAAATCAGAGACCCAAGAAGCAGAAATCTCAGCCTTCAACGTATCCAGCAGAAAACCAGGTTGATATTTTTGTTCTGTTTTGTTTTCCAGAACCCTTGACAGAAATCTGTCAGAATTATCCATGTCTAGCTCTGTTTAGCAGAATTACAAAAGGGGGCTCTAAACACCTGGAAAAAAAAAAAAAAAAGAGAAATGAAAATAGATACTGAAGGTGAATTAAAAAAAAAAGAGCTAAGGGAATAATAGTGTTGCTTATTGTCCATGAAATATAAGAATGTTGAATATTTATTTTTATTCAGCATGGTTTTTGCCTTGAGATATAAAATTCTTTGTGTTTTTAAAGGTTTGTTCAGAGCCAAATCTGTAGATTTCTTACTGGTTCAGCTCAAGAAATTCTTTGTTTGAAAAGAAGTAGGCACAATAATGATTAACATAATGGCCAAAGAAGTTTTTAGGTGCAGAGAGAAAACCCCGTCCTTCAAGGCTTTGTCACTGCCTCCTGAATGTGGAACCCCACGGTGGTTTCTCAGCCTCTCTTCCAGCACAGCTTTCCACCAGCATCCATAATTCATGACATTAAGTATTAATTTTGGCTTTTACGCTCCAAGGACGTTGCACGTCAGGAACCAATACATTATCCACAGATTTTTGTTCTTCCCGCTCCACCCCACGCTTCCTGGTAGACGTTGGATGTTTGTGCTCCTGGAGAGGCACCAGGTGAAGCAGTGGCAAGTGAGGGTGTCCCAACAGCTTTGATGTTTTCCTCAAAGCCAGCTGTTGTGAGCAGATAAACTCCTGATGTGGACTGTTCACGTTTTAGCAGCAGGGCACACAGAGATTCCCAGTTCTGTGTCCTGTGGGTCTTTCAATGCCTTTGCTCCCTGGGATGGGAGCAGTGCCCCTTTTCCCCATCTCTGCACCACATCACAGGACAAAGATCTATTTTGATCACTCTAAAACCTCACATATATATTGTTATTGTTTCATTGCCTCTGCTGCTAAAGTATTTCATGGTTTTAAGATCCTTTTCCCCAAAATCATTTCGTGATGATCACTTGTGCTGAAAGAAAAGGAAGTGTGGGAGGTAGCTCATTTATGCTAACTCAGCAAAGCAACATGCAGCAAATAAACCCATCCAGATCATTATTTTGCAGGCATTTGCACTAATATTTGCAATATTTCACATGGCAGATAATTTCTTGTGACTGCTCTTCATGCTGTCGAGAGAACAAGGGTTTGAATGCAGTAAAAGAGGCACCACATCCCTGTCCTGGCCAGAATTCCTGTTTTCAGAGTGGCACGGGAAGGTGCTGCTTTGGGGTGCTGATGTAAATTGGTGAAAGCATTTCCGTCACGTACTGATCCGGCATTTCTGGTTGCGTGCTTGATCCGCCATGCTGATACTCCTGATGCGCTGAGGCTAACACTCCCGTTTTAAAAACCAGAATATTGAGTTGGCCAGATTGAGAGCTAAATAAGGCAAAACAAACCCAAACCCTCTCAAAGCATTTATTGATGGTATTTTCAGCATGCCCAGAAAATGCATTGACAGCAATGTGAAGCAGCACCATTTGGCCAAAATGATCTTCATTAAAACAAAAGGCAATATCAGGTCATGTATCTATCTTATAGATTCATTCTAAATTTTAATAAAGCAGTGTGGTAAAAATAGAAATTCCTTCTTAACCTCCATTGCTCTTGCTTACTTCGTACTTTCTGCTTGAGATACCTACATTCAAACCAAATATGACAAAACCGTATTTTGCGTCAAGTCCAAAGACCAGAGGAGAGTGTTTTACATTAGCCTCAGGTGGACATTTTTTTGTGTTTTCCTTTTAGATCAAAAATAAGCTGAGTACATCCCCATTTTAACGGGATTGTTACTGTTTAAATTAGAGAGCTATGGATCAGAAGTTCAGTGTGTTGAAAGTTATATAAACATTGAACCACGAGCTGATCTCTTCCCCAAAGAAGAATTACCAATTACTGTTTCAGTGGAAGTGTTGAATGATTCATGTTTCGGATTTGGGTTTAGTAGCCTGCTATATTCAGTGTTACATTTTAAACTCATTTCTCTGGGTGGGGAAATGCATTTTTGCTGCGCACAGTCAGCACCTTGAGATCTTTAATTTCCATACATAGCAGACAAATGTTGCTTGAAAATGCTGTCAGAAAGAGGTCTACCTCTAAAAAATATATCTGCTGGGTTTGTAAAGCTGTGCTTGCACTTGGTTCCTTACACTCATGGGAAAGAACAACCCTGACATTAAATTGAAGGCATTTCAGTAATTTTTGTCTGGGCAGTGCTTCCTTTCTGTGGGTAAGAAATGCTTGTGGATTTATATACCCATGCAATTAACTTCAAACTTAATGTATCTTATCTGAGAGGCTGACGTTCTATGAAAGTAGCTTTTAAAATAATACTGTCACTGAAACGGTCAGCAGAAAAGTCATTAATTATGGATCCCATTTTAGACCTCACTTAATTTATTATTTGGTAGTTATTTATATTTGCCTTCAGCCAGAAGGGAGTGAATTAATTCTCCCATTCTGCATTGTGTACTCGTCTCTTAATAGCACAGAAACCCAAAATACTAAAACATTTTTAAGCATTTGTGAAAAACGAATTAATTTACTTTCTTTTTAGTTGTCCAGAAGCAGCTTGTCTATTTTCCTTTTTTTTTTTCTTCTTCCTTTTAATTTTATAATTAGTAGCTGTTGAAATAGTTCAGACAAGCAGCTTCTTAACTCCTAGCTGCAGTCCCCAGTTTCTGGATGTTAATGATTCCTTCTTGTTTTACAATGAAACCAGTCACTCACACATGCAGCTTTGGTGTGTTTGAGGTGTTATAGGATTATCAGAATACTCAGCTCTCTGCAGCAAACACTTTGTGTTTCTTTATACACATTTTTTTGACATCTGTAGTGTCATCACCGGCCTTTAATGTGTTTGAAATGAGTGGGGCAGCTGGAGAAGTCAGAGGGACACAGTTGAACCTCTTGAATTCCCATCCTGGGTTTTCTAGATGTGAGGAAGGGTTTGCCACTGAAATAAAGCAAAATCCTGGATTTGTGCTCTCCTTCTTCAGATCTCAGCAGGAATGCCAGAAGTATTTGGACCTCTGCCCCGAATATTCGCTATTTCTCTTGTATTACTCAATACAAGCTTCATGGTACTGCTTGTACTTCTTATTCACTGTTTCGTTGTTTCCTGTAAGGTTTCATCTTTAAGCCTGGAAAGACGGTTGAAAGTGGAATTACGATATAAGCAGGTTGGGCAGAGCTCGTGAAAGGTGGTGTGAGAGCCTCTGGCAAGCTACAATGCTCAAACTTCTCTGTTTTCTCTTTAAATTAGAGAGGGAATTGTATTTGTTCAGGTTGTGGGGGCAGCTGACTTCAAAGTGGTTGCAAATTTGTCCCAGTGCCTGCAGGAAAGGCGAGAGTGAGGAATGAACAGCTTCATCAGCAAGAGGGTGCGTCAGGGAGTTCGGCTCTTCAGGTGCTGGGCTTCAGGTCCCTTTTCAATTCATCTTCCCCTTGCTTCTCTTTCTCTCCCTCGGTCTCTGCTCCTCTTAATCCTCCTTCCTTTTGAGGCCTGGAAGGCCTGTCAGCGGCTGTGACATCTCGGTGCTGTTGTGGTGACTCCATCCTTGTGTCTCTTTCTGGTGCTTCCCGTGCCTCACTCCGCATGCGCCCATTGCCCATTGATTCTCCTGGAAGCTCTCGGTGGGATTTGCCTGTAACAGCACGAGAAACTCACACGATGGAGCCCTGTTTAAACCTTGGATCTTTTGAAAATGTGAAAAAAGACCCTTCTTCACATAAACCGTGCTTGTTTCATAAGAAAATGAACTTGTTGGACACGGGACAATCCTGCTTTGGCTGGTACAAATCCGCTGGTACTGATGGCAATCAAGGAACAGGGAGAACAGCACTTTTCGATGATGGTTTCTATTCCAAGGACTTTTTTTACAATAAATATAAAGAAGGGAAAGCTAGTCTTAGTATTATATATTAGGGCTTCCTAAAGATAAATGCAATTAGTAAAATAGTGGCTTAAATTAGAGTTCATGTCTTGATTTTCCTTTTAATGGGTTTGGTTCATGTTCACTGAGTGATTAAATGAGGATTAATGAGCCCTGGAAAATATGTTAATTTACTCCATAGAATGGAATTACCTTATGATGAAACTACAATAAAAACTGTTTATGGACTGTAAACAATATGCTCTAATCTGTATCATGAATCTTTTCTCGGAGATCTGGAGCGTGTGTTTTTGAGGGAATATCAGCTGATAAACATTCAAGACAACCAGATTAATTTTTTTATTGTTGGACACATACATGGCTGGCGAGAGCACTGTGACAATCCTCAGCAATGATTTTGACTTTTTAACTGAGTAAAGCCTCACAAAGCTGAAGAAACAGGAATTTCAGACTTTTTTGAAACTTTGAATAGAAAAACACTGCATGAGGACATGTATGCAAAATGTGCCTGGCTGAATGAGAACCGTTACATCTCCAGAAATTTTTATGTTTGCTTTGGAAACAGAAGACAAAAAGTCGGGCCAAAATTAAATAAGGGGTAAATGCAGGTGATAAAAGCAATGTGTGCTCATGCTTGGATAAAGAGGGTCAGGATCAGGATTTAACTACAGAAGTGTTCTGCATTAAAAGCCTTTTGAAGCAGCTCCTCTGTGGCCCTGTACTGTGTAAGGGAATAGTTTAAATTGCATATGATGTTAAATGTACATGTCATTCCACAGAACACACACTTCCTCAGCCCCCACTGAAATCAAAAGCAGAAACAAACCCACAAACTCTTCTGTGAGAGGGAAAGTGAAGCTGTGCCCCAGGATTGTTTCGTGGAGGCTTTCAGTTATAAAGGGGTTATAGCTAATTTATTTTTTTTTAATAGATTTTTGGCATCTAGACATGTGATTTCTTCTTTTAACCCTGAGATTTTGTAAAATGTGGCTACATAAATGCCCACTGAGCAAAATCATGCAGGTGATCTGCCTCTTTCCTTGCAGCTCTTTGTGCTGTCTGTAAGGTTTTATTTGCTTTGTGTGTTTTTTTGCTCCGTGGGACGTTAGACCAGTTAGCACATCACCTTTAGCCAGTGTCCAGAAGATATAACTTACCAATGTTGATAAGTTATAGATAAATGTTGATAAATGTCGATGCTTTCAGTGACTTGTCTGGCGTTTTCTGGAACTGGAAATCCCTACATGGTGTCACTGTTGAATGCTTCATACAGCGTAGCTAAGAAATAAACCTCTTTTTTTTGTGCTGTGGATTTACTGAGTGAAATGTGATTCTTCTGCTGCTTCAAGCCCTGCTTTGACTGTTCAGCCATTTAACTCCAGATAGAGATCATGGAATCACAGAAAGGGTAAGGGTGGAAGGAGTCCCTGGAAGCCTCCTGTCTGATCAGGGTCCCTTTGAGGACACTGCTCAGGAGTGTATCCAGACAGTTCTTGAATATCTTCCAAAACAGTGGCTTCCCAATCCCTCTGGGAAACCTGTGGCTCCTTCTGCTCTCCCAGACCTGTGACTGCTCCTGCAGACAATTTTCTGCCGTCATCCTTTGATCCTGAGCTTAACCAGTGCTCCCAGCCCTCCTCTCCAGCAGAGCCCTGGGAGCCCTTTGGTACCTGCCGTCCTCTCTCTGCTTTGTGGCACAGCATCTCCTACCCTCAGCAGCTGCTTGTGCTCATGTCACTTTTTTCCTGGATATGGATAGCAGATCCTGGAGGAGTGAACATCTTGGCTAATTCTCCCAGTGTAACACACGTGGATTAGGAAGACTTCCAGTATAAGTCCATGTTTATGAAGAGTGATTTATTGCAACAATTCTTTTTGCTGTTAACGCTACTGTTAAGCAATCGTGGTTTTCATTAGCAAATTGCTTTTTTTCAGCTTGAAAGCACTGTAATTAATTGGTGCTATAATTCTTTATATTGTTTGGGATTTCATTGCTGATTTTTTAATTACAGCGTGTCTCTTGGAGCAAAAAGTTTCCAGAAAGGCTTGTGTGGAAAAATCCTGCAGAAGTTGATACATTCATCTCTGCAATCAGCAATATTTGCTGGTTGTGATTTATGAGTGTTGCTGCCAGAACAGCTGCGGAAAAATGTTCTGTAACGCAGATCTTTACTGTGTTTGGGGGACAATTTTACGACAATACTTTGGTAATAATTTTAATCACGGTCTAGCAATGGCACCCGCCATTTCCTGTGCCACAGAAAACATCTTGGTCTGAGTCGACTTTGCTGGGCTTTTCCTTTTTGGCAGTGATGCAGGTAAAATCTTTTGCTGTCACTGGCAAGAATGGCTGATTGCTGCTGCCAGAATTCTGCCTCTCTGCCATTAGATTTCACTCATGAAGTTTGTGCCATGGATGAACTCTGTTCCTTGGATAATAAGAGCACCAGATATGTATTAAAAATGGGATGTTGCCACAAGACAGGTAGGGGTTATCGAGGAAGTGACATAGAATTAGTTTCTAGTCTTGCAGGTCAGAGACTTTTAAAATGTTAAACTAATAATGTGCAAGGAAGAAAAAAGTTGTTTGCCTATTGCTTGTTTTAAACTGTTTGAGTAGGCAGGAGCACATGCAGCTGGTTTGTGTAAGGATGCATTTGTGTTGAGGGCAAGCTGCAGGGATTCAGTGTCCCAGGCTGCTGGCGGTCGCACACTTTGAAGAAGTCGTGGCTGGTGTAGGTCCAGCACAGTCAGTGAGGAGGCTGCTGCTCTTGTTCCCTCCGAAAAACGGCATTGATTTGGTCCCCATTCCTTTGCCTCCAGCCCGGGCTGCTGTTTAAGCGGGCTGCTTTTAAAAGTTTCGTTTTCCTATGGACGTTTTGGTTTTGCTCTTCAAATTGTTGTTACGCTTGGTGCTGCGGAGCTGAAATTCAGGGGACGGTTAAAGATTGCCTGTTCTTTATGAAGGACAGAATGCTGGAAAAAATGACAAAGAAAGGGCCTAGAAAAGGATCAGGGATAGAAGCTGTTGTGTGGTGTGCTCCAGAGGGAATGGCTTGTTGAGTGAAGCCCTACAGGGGGTAGGGAGGAGGAAGGAGTAAAGAGGCTTGGGTTGATTTTGAGAGAGAGAACAATGACTCAGGGAGCAGCTAGAGACTTAGCAAGGGTCAGAAGCAAAAGGTGTGATCCCAGAAGTCGAACTTGTGTTAAATGGTCTTATTTTGAACAAAGGAAACAGGAGTCCTGGAAGGAGAGGAACATGCAGTCCCATCAGAGCGTTCTTTGGCAAAGAGGTTGTTGAATTAATCTGATGTGTTGCACAAGAAAAAGCTCTAATCCATCTCTTGTACGTGTGCTCAAAACCAAACAAATGTAAAACAGTTTCTTTTGTGTGTTATTTATAGCTATTAGTCCTTGCAGCACACTGTTCCTCTGTGATAACCTTAGGCTGCACTTTGGCTTTTCGGACTCTTAGGAATTCCGTGGAACAAGCTTTCTTCTGCATCAGCTCTTAACTTTGGCTCCTGGCACGCTATCCACCTGCTGAGGCTCAGACCAAGCTCTGCCACCGTGCTGCACACAAAGCAGATGTCTTGGGGAGGGAGTTTTCAGCCTGCAACTGGCTGGAGGCTGTTCTGAGGTTTGTTAATCTTTTGAGCACGTGTTTTAAGGTGGCCAAGAAAGTAATAGTTTTGGATTAAATTGAAGAGAAACTTATTTTTATGGGTAGTGTATGAGAAGGCGGAGTGTGAGAGCAAAAGGACTCCACGGTGAAAAAAAGGAGTGAAATAGCAATTGATGGGAAAAGAGCAAAAGTAGTTTGGATACACGTGACCTGCTCACTGTCTCCATTAGCTGCTTGTGGGTCCAGCTCTGCCAGGATCATTACTGGAAGCTAGTCAGCATATTGCTGTGGATGTCTTTCCCTTCCCTCCCCTGATCCTTCTTTACGTTTCCCATCAGTTCTGACTTGGAGAAGCTTCCAGGCATTACATGGCATAGCAAAAGAAAGCCATTTTAAAGTTTAGCTGAAATGAGCAAAACCTTCATAGCAGGGCACGACAGCTTTCATGTGGCTTAGTTGCATTTGTTAATTAGCAGGTAAGTGCTGTGCCCCAAAATAATCCTTACCATGCATAGATTTTGGTTCAGTTTGGAATAAAATCAAGACTTCATTACAAACTCCTGAATTTCTTGTCTAATATTTCAAGTTCTTAATGAATGACAGCACGGTTGCTCACCACCTGATAAAGTCATTGTGGCTTTGTTCCTTCATTTACTTAGAGACTGTTTTGAGACCTGTTCTCTCGTTAGTCCCTATTTTATTTACTCATTGTAAAGATCCCGGCATTGGTTTGAGAATCAGCCTCACACTGGCTTTTTCTTTCACTCGAGGCGCGTGGCTGGGTCCTTCTGAGCTCCCAGTTAAATTTTCAGATGAGTCTGCTTGGTCACTGACTGATGCTGTTGAACCAGGAGTTGTGAATAATGAATGGGGAGCCTGCACGTGTTCATGATCCCTGTTCATGATCTGCTCACTAATGGTTCTTGTGAGGGTGATCTTTGCAGAATTGATCAGCCCTAGACCATTTATTGTTCTTCCTGCTATGTTCAGTGCCCAGATCCGCAGCATTTTATTCCCAGGCTGGAGCTGTGGGACTGTAACAGGTAGGCAGATACTTCTAAAGAGAACGGAGCAGGTTATCAAAAATGCCAAGAACTATGGCATGATCTCCTTGATGAGGAGAAAAGATACTGGCAGCAGAGATCTGCTGTGTGCCTCTTGATCCAAATGTAATTCCCAAGTTGTTCAAGAGCAAGATTAATTGCTGCTTTAATTACACAGCCTGGTTGTATTTCACAGCAATTTCAGATCCTAGCAGGCTGAAGCACGGTGCAAACATGTTCCTTGAGGTAACAGGACACGAGTAAAAAAACCATCATATTAATAACTTTAGCTTCTATTTTTCCAGTGGTATTCTGATGGCCCAAGTTTCTAACATTTTTCTATTTAAAGACATTTTGTCTATTTTTTATGCGGTTTACTGGGAGTTTTTAATGGATTAATTAGAATATAATCAGCAAGTGATTGCTGGACACATTACATTAGGTGGGAGCAAAGGAGAAAATGAAAGTCTCTGGTTTAACTTTTTAACATTCATAAAATGTTCTCTAAATATTGTTTTGGGAGAAATGGTATGCACTGGTATCCCAGTTCACCATCTCTACGCTTCCTCTATAATATGTTTTTGTATTTTTAAAAGCTTTCCCTGATAGAAATATTTCCTTCAAAACAGAATCCAGTTATTTCTGCATTTATGCACTAACTTGCTTATGGAGATTTTAAACCCATCTCCTTAGTTCATATGGTGCAATTTGAGACCACTTAGACTGAAGTCTTTAGATGATTAAAATTGCTGCATCCAGCAATCAATTACTACTAAAGAGGATACACACAAAGAAAAAATAATTTACTCTCAAAGAAATTATGTGAAATGTAGATCTCAGCCCTTGATTAAAAGAATAAGGTCCTAAGTGGATCTGGAAGATATCATGGAGCCACGGGTAAGATTGAGGAGGAAGCTGCAGAACTGAAGGAAATGAGACCCAAATATTTTTAAGGAATGAAGATATAAATCCGTGTCAGAAATAACATAGCAGAACTAATGAGCAGAGTGCAGGCAGGGTAACAGACCCCTCAGAGGTAAAGAACAGGCTCCTTGTGAGGAAAAGGTTTTATCTTGCATAACGTGAATTGCTGAGCAGAAATTCCCAAAACGTCTCAGACAGCAAAGCCACGGGCTGTGCTTGTTCCTGGAGATGAGCACAGGAGCAGTGAGGGCTCAGCAACACGTGTGTGACCTGTGAGGGGCAAAGCTGAGCCCTACCTTCCTTTGCTCATACTTAGATCCATTCTCCAAAGGATTTAGAGCTGGTGTCACTGAGGGTTTCAGAATCGCTCTGATGTTTTGCGAATAATTTTGAAAATACATTAATGTTCCCTGACCCCTTTTAGTGTTTGAGAGGCTATTGTCACGTTCTTTTTCTGTGTAACAAAACTATTTAGAAGATAAAACCATTTGGTTTTCCTATCCTGACTGTTACGATTTTTAGAAGTACTGTGAGGATAAAACCAAGGCCTATTATTTAATTTTAAATCAATGAAAAGAAAGCGAGATAACACTTGCATATGATGTCTACAACAGACTTGTATCTTGCCTGTTTTAGAAAAATCTTGAGTCTGAGATAGCTGGCAAAACCCAAAGAGTCCCCTGCATTTTATGAGAAACAGTCTCCCTCTCTCTGATTAGGCCCGTTCTTTTCTGTTTGAGCAGCCACATTTAGCTGTGCCTTATGCATACTAACGGGAAAGGTTTATCCTCTGGAGCAAATCCAGGAGCTGACAGTTTCTTCATGTGGAACTTGTGGGTATCTGTGTCCATAAAGGCAAATACATGTTAAATCTTGAAGCCGAGCTAGTTATCCTTTGGCTCATGCTTAGCTCCTATTACTCTTAACAGGAATTAAGTGTGTTAAAAGAACACAATTTTTTCTGACGAGCCATTTTGGAGAGCACAGCTTTTAAATGCTGTGCCTCGTGGAGTGGCCGTTCTATTTTGACCAGCAGTGAAGAGCTTTTGTAGCATTACCCGTGGCTGCATTTTGAAATGCCAGGCACAAGTAACTGTTTGCTAGGAGATGATAGCGTTGCCATCGTGGCATTTTCTGGATGTATAAAGTGCAAATCCTTTGGAAGGGCAAAGCCTTCGCCGTGGAGAATGTGCAGAGAATTCTCACAGCAGCCCTGAACACCGGCACCATCAGACAGGAACTCCACGCTCTTCCCTCGCCTGTACTTTTGTTCAAAGCTCTCCCTCAGGGAAGTCATGGGAGGAGGGAAAGAGGTAGAAAGACTTTTCTCAGTCCTTTTTCTTGCTGCCTGCTTGGGTTGTGCCTTTAATCTCTCTGATTCTCTTTGATGCAGACACGTAGGCAGTTCCGCTGAGCAGTACCGAGAGCAGCCCTTTGTTATTTATCTGCCTTCTGCACCTGCTTTCTCTTCGGGCCTGTCACACTTGTCAGTGCTGAGTGCAGGGGGTTGCTTTTTTCAGCAGTCCAGTGGCAAACAGGGGGTTAATGGCCTTCTCAGAGGTGAATTGGAGAACCTCAGTTGCTGTGTGATGCGCCTGACCTGTGGCAGTGTCACAGTCCTAGGTCCTGTGCATCCCTTTAGGGTGTTAATCATTAGCAATTCTCTTTTTTAATAACAAAGTCTGGGTTTAGGTTGCTAAATATTACCTGTATCACCTGAGGCTTGTCTTTCATCAACATAGAGTTTGGTTTGTCCAATTCAAGCCACATTTAATTCCACATTTCTTGCAAGTATTTGTCTAGGCATGTGCTCTGTGCAGTACTGTGCTTTGTGACAGCCTGTGTTATATACTGCCCTGGAAATATATTGCCGTACAGTTACAGTTAATATTTAAAGCCAAGAATCTTTTTTTTGATGTTGCTCTTCTGAAATTTGTGGGTTCATTTCCAAAATGCAGTCATTTGAACTTTATTGAGGTGTCTTGGGAAGTTGTATTGCAGGTTATTTCATGTACGTGACCAGGAAGCTCAGTAATTCACTGTATCTGTTCCTATGGATCTGCTGACAGAGTTTGGGGATGATTGGCAGAAAAAGTTGTACGGCACCATTTTTCATTTTTTTAATTAATGAAAACCACAAGCTTGTGTAAAAATATTTTTCTAGGATAAATGGCTGGTAATGACAAGAAGAAACAACTTACAATCAAGATCCAGTGTGATTCAGGAGATCTGTTAATATTCTAGACCCCTTGGAGAAATGAAATTAAATACCTCTCTTAAGTCAAACTTGGTATTTTAATTCTTTTTCCCATACTTTTATGGCATCCATTAAGAAGCAGCTGTTTAAATTCAGCAATTAATTGTGACATTAATTTAATCGGTAGAGAGAGAATTCACAAAATTTACTTGTGGGATTGCAACTGATGCTTTGAGAGGTGTTTGCATTGTGAGCCAACAAGGAAGCTGCAAATTGTGAATAAGGTTCTTTGTATTTCATTTAAAGTAGTTGCCCCAGAGATCAGTGTCAGTGCAGCTCCAAGAAGTGCGGAGTTTGTCAGGTGGTTGTTTTAAGGTCCTGTGGACTATACTGGGTCTCATTTTTTGGTGCTCTGCACAGTTGGGAATCAACTCGCCAGTTTAGTTGGCTACAGAGAAACCCAGCACAGCTGCTAAAGCTCTGAGGTTGTTTTTAAAGCAAAATGTAGACACACCTGGACACAGATCACACCTTCACCCCTGCACCTACAGCGTCAGAGTGCTCTCTTCCCCCTTCCCGAATTTCAAAGTTACATTAATTGCACAAACTGATTGAGTAAAACC
Source organism: Dasyornis broadbenti (assembly GCA_013397935.1). Lineage (NCBI taxonomy): Eukaryota > Metazoa > Chordata > Aves > Passeriformes > Dasyornithidae > Dasyornis > Dasyornis broadbenti. Next base: position 17,864 of record VZRN01005622.1, on the reverse strand, counting down.
TTCACGGCTTAATGTATGGAGATTGGCCTGTATCTACATTTTAGGGGTCCCTGTGTAGCCTGGGATACGTTTTCCATGCCCTCCCTCCCTGGGAAGTATCCTTTGCAGCCCTTGGGGCTTTTGAGGGGTAACTTGAAGAGACCTCAGTGTGGCGAACTTGGAGGTTTGTCTTTCTGAGCACCTGGCCATGCAGATCTTGGACCTCAAGCATTTCATGTTTTTAATCCATCTGTGTCTCACTTTGCCTGCGCTCTCTTGCCTGTGACCTGTGCACTGGGCCTCAAACCTGACCTCTTGTGCCAAACCCCAGCCCCAAACAGTGCTTGTGACAGGGCACTGCCCCTGCGGGTTTCTTTGCTTTGAAACACGCTCCATTTTTAGCAAATTGTTTGAACACATTTCTTTTGTTCCTCAGGACTGTGAGCTGCTGCAATTTAAAGCACATGTGACGCGTTTATCTGTCTTGTATTTGGAAGAAAAACACAAATTTCCAATCAAAAGGCTCATTTAACGTTTTGGCAGGAGAAGTGCATGTTCAGTTTGAAAGCCCATTCTGCTGTGATTTGAAACCACTCTTTACTGACATCCACCTGCACAACCTGGTTCAACCAGCAGGGTTGCAACAGAACTTGTTTTCTGAACTCAAACCACTACGGCCTTACAACTTTAATTTGTTTTTTTTCAACAGTACAAATTCTTTTCATATACCCTGTTAAAAATATGCCTTGTCATTGTTGCCGGAGCAGGTCAGGCACATCACCTGCGTCAGTTTGCATCCCAGGCACGTCCCAGTGGGTGCTTCAGTCGCTGGTTATGTGCAAAGTTTCAGAAGGGTAAATCTGGAAAAAACAGTAAAACTACTGCTGGAAGGATATATTTTTATTCCTCTGGAGTGCAGTATTTTCAAACAGTGAGGAAAATACCTTTCAGGAAAAGGCTGTCTCTTGGGAGGAAGGAATAAAATCATATGAAATGACAATAAACTAGAAAAATATCAGCATTTCATGGGATATGGGATCCCACAGGAGCCTTGAAATAGTTTATTTCCAGGGAAAACTTACCATGTTTGAGGATACTACTGTGGAACACATGAAGTTGGAGGAAGGGATCTTGGGAAGTCAGCATGTACATCTAAAAGAGTCACATTTAGGGACAGAGAGGAAATTCCAGGAGGTAGTTTATTAAAGTTCCTTTGGTTTTTGTGTAATAAACAACCATCCCCATAAAGCTGTGTCACCGATTTGTCCAGGAAGCTTTCCTAAGCTTGCCTGCCTTGTTTGTTTGCTACGGAAAGATTATCAACCCTGTTTGCTCTTCACGGACGGGAATTTCATAATATCAGAGTTGTTAGTAAAGGCACATTACGTATCCCTGTCCTCTTGGGGGGAGAGATCCGTGGCTAGAAGAAAAGAGATAGAAAGTCTACGAATTTTGTTTTCATGTGGGTACCACTTTGGGTGCTGCTGGACTGGCTGCTGTGGGTGCTTTGCACTTGGTGGATTCTGGTGCTGCTGAAAGGGGAGAGAGCTGGATGGGAAGAGCTGCCCTAGGGAAAGGTGCCATGGCTGTGTTTGACGTGAAGACAAACAAAATCAAACATTTTTGAAAGTGCAAAGGTTTTGCTTCTACTCCAAAGCTTTGCTTATGGAGTAAAATATCCGTATTGAATACTTTCTGTCTTGGAGGAAATAAAGATTGTGAAAAACAACTTCTGCCCCTTTTTAGTGTCGGAGACAGATTTTATGAAGAGCAGTGTTTAAGAGTAAGTATTTCAGAGCAGTGCTCAATAGCCTGTCTAGGAAAGATCATGGATCACAAGGTTTATTGTCGAACGGTTGTAAATTTGGGCCACTTCTTGTCTATGGATCTCTGACTCTTCTGTTTCTACTGAAGATAACTCTATATTCAGATTTACTGGGGGAGGGAGGGTGGTTTTTTTGGTACTTTTAATTTTTTAATGACTTTTAATGACGTCTCTGCAGGTGTCAGAGGTTCAAGGACAATGCCCCTTTAACTTCTGAAAGAGAAATATGTTTGCATCTTTTGTATATACCTTGATAAAATTATTCTGATACAATTATCGAAGACCCCTTGTTTCTAACCAAGCTGTTTTTCTAATCCATGATCTTTTCTGAGGTGTTTGTCTGCACCTGATTTTGCTCTATCTGGCAGGGCCTGTTTTCTCTAGAATTGTTTTTCTGAGTCTTGCAGTCTTAAAATTAGTCTCTGCTTTTCTTTCCTTTCCGGAACTTTCCCTCCACGTACTTTGTTTCTAATCCTTAATTTCTAGTGAACTCTTTTAATGGTGTCTTGAGATTTCTCTACAGATGAAGAAGGGAAAATAGCAGCTTTAGGTGTGGGTTTCATCAGTACAAAAAAAAGAAAAAAAAAAAAGAGACAATGTAAAGCATCCAGTGCAATGTGACTTTTGATGTGATAGAGACATTTGGTAAATATCTAAATTGTGCCAGGGGTTTAGAAAATATTTGGCCTCACCAAAGGCAGGCTCAGTGTCCCAAAAGAGTGACTGCCTGCACTTATTTTTAGTTTTTGGAAAACACTGTCATTTTGGATTTAAATCCACCAGCACCCTGATTTTGATGTGAGTTTTGCATGCCTTTCTCAATTCCAGGTGAATTGGAACCAAACCTATGTGTGTATCTTTACCAATGCCATGTTCCAGGCTGGGCTTTGCTTCTTGTAAAGTTTTCCCAAGGCTCAAATTGTTGCTGGCCACTTCTGGCCCAGGGCTTCAGGAAGTGGGTGCTTTCCAACGGATGGCTTGGACCAATTGTTTAATTTCTTTTGCTTCATACTTAAAGCTCATGTCTTCTTCTGGGCTAACTGAAGTGGCAAATGTGGCAGCCAAAATGACCTTTACATGACATGTGGTCATCAATGTCTTCTGTATGCACAACCTCTCCGCAAGATCAACATACTTTGGGGTAAGGTGGTGTGGCAAAAAATCCTGTGTGGGGAGGAGTTCTCTTGCCTGGGTCATGAAATGTGTATTTGTGCATTCAGTGTACTTTAAACTTTCTGTTGTTGTTAGAATTTATCTTTTTTTTTTTTTTTTTCTTCACTCAAGAACAGAGAAAGTAGAGGCTATGATGTATTTATTTTTTTAAAGGGTCCGGGAAATTGCCTCAGGTGATTATGGCCATTAGTCAACTGCATCAAGGAAGGCTTGAGAGTCTTTTTTTGAAGGAGGCTGGAAAAGGGATAAAAAGCTGCCTGAGTTTATTAAACACAAATCTTCGTAAAGGAACCTGAAAAGTGGATGTAATAAACCCTCTCTTTTTTTTTTTTTTTTTTTTGAGACGTGGGAAATCTCGGGGATTTTAAACTGTCTGGAACTAAATACTGCATAGATGATAATTAGCTGAGTTGAAGAAATTGCAGATTGATATAGATTTGGCACGGTAAAAACAAGCTAAAGGAAAATCATCAATGGGTTGTGTTAAAAATGTGAGTAGGAGAGGAGGGAAATTCTATTTACTGTTCCCATTTGGCACAAAAAATGGGGTTGTGATGGCATACAGAGTTAGAAGGTGTTTCTGAAGTAGGAAGGGATGAAAATAAAATAAAGGAGGAACTTGGTAATAAGATATTACTTTTCATTTTTGACTGGTGCTTTTTGCTGCATCAGTTTTGGGCTACCATCAGGAGACAGACCAGATATTTTTGTGGTCAAGGTAGGAAGAGAAAGAGACTCCTTTGATTTTGACTCCTTTACATCCTCTCTATGTTGTTTCATGTACTAGCCACTCTTGACAGCTCTCCCTTCTAAAATAAATAATTTTGTTTTCATGCTCTCTTTTTGTAAGGCTCTCTCCACCTTTTCCAGATAATCCATCAGCTGTTGACCTTAGCAGCAATTGTCAGATTTAAAATGCTGAAGTTCTTTGTGTGATTACAAAGCAAAATAGCAGTGCAAGATTCTGGT
>VZRN01005622.1:0-13879 GCA_013397935.1 Dasyornis broadbenti | reverse complement strand
AAAAAAAAAAAAAAGAAATCTTGATTATTTTAATAACTCATACATAACCGAAGATTTGGGACACATCAAGGAGAACCTTTGCTTTGTCTGCAGACTGAATGACTTATCTGTACTATAAAAAACTGATTGCTTACAGCTCAGGATTTTTTGTTGTTGTTGTTGGTTTGGGGTTTTTTAAATCCTTTCTATCTCATCTTCCCCAGAGTCAGATTCTTGCGCTGTTACATCACCTCTCATTCAGCTTTGTGCTTCATATAAAAACTTCATAAAAGAAAAGAATACATCATATTGCTGTCCTGTTTCCCTCTTTGGTTTGGAGTTTATCCTCAGTTAAATCTGCACCGACCCTTTTCCAGCCCAGTTTTAGTGCTCTGGGTGTGGTTTTGAGTGCTGTGAGACAAGGAGGATGTCAAGCTGTTAGAGAGCATCCTAAGGAGGGATGTGAGGATGGTGAAGGGCCTGGTGGGGAGGTCATGCAAGGAGTGCCTGAGGTCACTTGGTCTGTTCAGCCTGGAGGAGACTGAGGGGAGACCTCACTGCAGTCAAAACATGCTCGTGAGGGGAAGAGGAGGGACAGGCACTGATCTCTGCTCTCTGGTGACAGGGACAGGGTCTGAGGGAACGGCCTGAAGCTGTGTCAGGGGAGGATTAGGTTGGATATCAGCAAATAGGTTTGGTTACGTTGGATATTTCTTCACCCAGAGGGTGGCTGGGCTCCGGAACAGCTCCCCAGGGAAGGGTCACAGCACCAAACCTGACAGAGAAGCCTTTGGACATTCAGGCACAGGGAGAGTGAGTCCTGGGGTGTCCTGAGCAGGGCCAGGAGCTGGACTTTGATGACTCCGGTGGGTCCCTTCCCGCTCAGGATATTCTCTGATTGTCTTGATCCTGTCTTAAACACGTGGAAGCAGACAAGAGTTTCATAAGCGTCGATCTTGTGTTGTGAAACTGGGAGGCTGAGCTCATCGCAAGGGAGACTGGCCAGAACAACAGAGAAGCTTTGCACTGGAGAAATCTCCCCAGTGTGGAAGGGAATGCTGTTGGCTGACCGTGTTGAAATGGTACTACCCCGTTACGGAAATTAAAGCAAGTTGGCACTTGGTCTTCCTGAGGTGGATCAACATTAGCCAAGACAGGAACATGAGGAAGATTTGGCTGTTTTCTTCAAATTTATAAGCTTTTTGTGGGAGACGAGAGGGAAATCTTTGCCAGTGGCTTTATGTCCTGGAGAAAAAACCCTGACCAAACAAACAGAAAAAAAAAAGCCAAACCAAACCACCCTGGTTTGGTGTTTGCATATAACAGTAAGAGATTAAATAAGGTGCAAACTCTTTGGCTGAGTGGACATTCAGACATTCAGAGGATGAGCCATTGCCTTCCCACATGTGACAACGTGTTTTGTGACGGTCTGAGCAAGGACTGAGCGAGGAAAGGTTTGTGGCTGTTCTTGCAGGGTGGCCTTTGCTTAGCAAAATTAGAAAACTTAGTAGATGGGCTCAGAATTTCTATTCTACTGCACTCTGTACTTCTGTTGCATTCTGTGCTCTTCTGATGGGAATGCGAGCTCTCTGGGGATTTCAGTCAGTGTGACAAACTGCAGATATTCCTTCTTGAAGACTTGAAGCCAGTGTAGTAACCACAGGTGTCACTGCATTCATTAAGCATTTAATTCCTGGTTTAATGAGTGTAACATTTGAGTTTATCCACACATTTTTATTCCTACCTGATTGAGAATCTAAAGGATTAACAGGATGGGCACCAACTACAGCACTTTCTATTCTGATATACAAAAGGTGCTTTCAATTTGCATTTTAACTTCAGTTCTGCTTTAACACTGGTAATGCACAAAGCCCAGTGATATTATTACACTTTGACACTGAATTACCAGATAAATGACTTGTCAGAGTTCATTTATGTTTCTGGGTGTTTGGCACAGAGTGACAGCTGCACAGAGCTTATAATTCAGTGATGTATTATCTCAATGAAGTAAAGCAGCTTCCCCTGAAAAATGCATGCAAAACGAAACCTTGGGGGTCTAGATAAGGTGGGTTTAGATTAAAAATGTAATTGTGTGCCAAATAAGAGGATTAGTTCTAGAAGTCAGATAGTGCCAGAGGAAAGGAGATACAGTGACTTGCCTCCTTTTGAGCTAAGAGCAGAGTTCTGGATGATCATCAGGCACCTGTACTGGAAACAGTTTTCTCCACTTTAAAGTGGAAAAAGAAGAAAGTTACCAATATTGTCCAAATTCAGTTTTGTGTTCAGTGTGTTCTGGTTTGCAGTTTTTTTGGTATGTGGGATCTCTGCTCTCTGTATCAGTTCAGGGTTACTTTGCCAAAACCTCTGTGTGCAATGAAAATTATCTGTATTTTGGCATTTCTTAGTTCTCCCAACATTGGTGAAATTTTGGATGTTGTTCTACAGCCTTTGGAATAGGAGAATAGTGCTGACTCTGTCTGCCAAAAAACACCCTCTGATTACTGGATTTCCAGCCATAACTGTATTAATTTGCGAAGAGAATTTTATAATTATGTATATTCATCGCTGCAATTCACAGAAGACGCATGTGGCATGTGGAAATTAGAGCTCTAGAGATAAGAAACTCCCCCCCCCACCCCAGAACTGTGTAATTAGAGGTGCTCATTTAGTGAATCAGTTCTCAATTATCCCTTAAGTGTAAGTATTTGAGTTAGATATGTTCTTTTGTCTAACGTGACTGAACATAATTTAGCTGGGAGGATGTGAGATGTTGGCTACTGAAGGCAAACTGACAGGTGACATTTCCCATAAATCGTATTTCTGAACATGGAACTCGCTACGTGTAGCCCATATTTATCCTGGAAGGGAGCTGGGAAGTGAAAGCAGAGCTAAGGATATACAGCATTCTGTAGGGAACACTTCCAGGGATGTGCTGGATAGTTTCAATTTATTATAATGAGGTTTTGGTGTAATAAATACACACAGTAAATTGCATCCGAGGCATTGGGCAGGATTGATGGTGGCTATAACAAAGCTCTGTTTATGGATAGGTACATAAAAAAGATCAGATACTGCCATTCTCTAATTCAGACACCCTGCTGTTGAAAGAAAAATCTCTCAGAGTTTGATCACTGGAAGAAAGGAGTCCACATAAACCTGTTTGTGTGTGTATTTATGTGGGTCTTCTGTTTTGTTTTGGTTTTAACTTCTTGCAGTATCTATGGGCTGTTTTGTAAATGTTTTCACTTTCTGGTAGAGCCTGTCATTTGTTGTTTTAGTATTTTGTACCGTGACACTTGCTAATACCTTGTACTCGCTCATCTTCAGTCTTCATTTTTAAATATTCTGAACACCCAGTAAACTACATTGCCGGAAAGTTTAACTGAAGTTTAGCAATACAGAAAAATCTCTGCAAAGGGAGCTAGAGGGTGAATTTATAGCACACACGTGGCTCTGTCACAAATGATTCGTCTGGTTGGGTTTTTTTTTTTGTTTCATTGGGGTTTTTTTTAGAGTACAGTAAGGGTAGTGTTACCTGGTAGAATCTTCTCAACTTCAGGAGATCTTGAGCACCACCAGTCTCTAAAATCACGTATTTAAGGGACAATGCATGAGGCCTGGGCAGCTGGTGCCAGTGGAATGCCCTCAAAAAGGTCAGACTGGTTTTGGGTGATGTGGTTTGCCTCAATTCTGTCTTGTATGTTCCCCTTTCCTGCAGATATAGGCTTGTCTAAAGACGTTAATTTAGATTTCTCTTATAATCCTTATTGTCCTTGGAGATGTGTACTAAGCTGTCTGGTTGCTAATCTATTAATCTTATTTGTAAATGTTTAAATATCGGACTGCACTTTATCTGTAGCACCCTTATCACAAAATTCACGCGACACCAGACAGAACATGGAGTGCTGGATAACGAATTGAACAGCAGAATCAGCACCTGCGCTTCTTTTGCATATTGCATGTATACGATTTCTTTTCTTCAGAGTTTTTGATGTCGAAGTTTCATGCTCTAAACCAGATGTTCACGTCCATAAAACAAAGTTTTAGGCTGGCAGCCTAAAGTTCACGTTAGAAAACGCGGTGAACCACTTATCCCTTGGTCTCTTGTTAGCAGTTTACGCCACCTGCTTTTCCTCTCTGATGTTTCTGGCTGGTAGGATCAAACTGAACACGTGGCAGCCATTCTCAGATGAAAAAGCCTGCTTCTGTTCGAGAATAAAAAGCTGCTGAGTCCTGATTTGCGCCCCCCCATTTGTATGATTTGACCTCGAAACAGATCCCTCCTTACTCCACGCAGAGGTGCTGGTTGTAGGTGAGTAATGAAAAGAGCAACGAGCCGGAAATTCACCCCGTGCCTCTCTGCACTCTTCTGGGGTGAGCTCAGGTGTTCTGGGGTCAGCAAGCCTGAGGCAGGGTGCTGGCACCACGCTCAGTGCCTCCAGTTCTGGACTGTGCGTGGCGCTGGTTCAGGCTGGTCTCTTCAGGGGGTGGTGAGCTCGCACACAATAGGGATTTCTCAAGCAGAGCTATGTAAGAGCAAGGGTCCTCTGTGACGGGCAAAAATACAAGGGCATTCTGGTTCAGAACTCTTGGCTTTTTGGTAAAAACCTGACTTGCATGAAAGGATGTAAAGCCTGAGGTGCTGTTTAAATCCTGGAATTAAGCCCAGTTAGCGTGTTCTCTGCCCCAGCCCCGCTCTCATCACTTAGTTTAAAACCAAGCTTTATCAGTAGATTCATTTTTTTCCCACCCCCCTTTCATACCATAGATATAAAGCAGAATAATTAAGCCTTTTACTGGTCATTTGCTGTTGTTTTGCACAGATTTATTTCAGCTAAGTGGCTTTCAAGTGTGTACAAAGAACGATAAGAGCAGGTTTTACTCGAGCACTTAAACTATAAACCATCTGTCTGTGAAATGTGGCGTTGGTTTCCCATCAAGTTTTTTTAAATCTTACTGATTGCTTAAAAGCAGCAGGATGCAGTAGGGCATGGTGTAATTTTCCTAAATAGCTTCGTCGTGGCTGCAGGAAGTGTGTTGATTTTGAAGCTGGGCCTTCCCTTCTGCTCAGTGCATTTGTGTTTTTCATTAAAGTATCCAGAGTCAGATTGGGTTGTATTGAGAGTGGCATAAAAGTAAAGTGCCCAAGATTTATGCTCATCTGTGCAATAGGTGACCCTTTCTTTGTTATTAATCAGCTTGGAAACCGTTTTTATGCTTCTTCTTGTCTTTCTCTGTTTCCATGGGCTTGGCTGTGTAGAAGTACATCTCTCCCCTCTCCTCCACAGAGAAGTTTCCTTTCTTGTTCCTGCGCCACGTTCTAGAGCATAAAGTCGGATCGGTTTCATGATTAGAGAGTAAATATTATTTAATGTAGGTGAATGTTAGGATAAAAGAGTTACTTTCGATATAAACAAATGCATTTTCACCGTCCGACTCAAATAACTGGGAAGCTTGATGCGTGGTTATGCAAAGAATGGATGGATTTTTTTCCCCTTTGGATATGATATATGTGTGTGTGTACATATAAATATATATTGGGATATTTGGATATAGTATGTATATATAATAAATATATATAAAATATAAAATTCCTTTATATAATTATCTATCAGCAGGGCTAATCTGTGATATGTGGATGCCATCACATAAATGTTGTTTTCCATCTGGATGTTGATGACACAACAAAGGATGTCTTTCCCTGTTCTCCTGCTGCAGTTACCTGCTCTAAACCTGTGTGAGATGTCGTGCCTCTACAGAGCAATTTAGAGTGCGAATGGGGGGAAAGCCTGTTTTTACTCCCAGAATAGTTCACTATTTGGAAGGGTGAAGCATTTGTTTATGTAGCTTCTAGGAATTTAGAATCCCAGGAAGGCTTTTAAGAAGGTAGAGGGGAGGCTGTGGCACAAACGTCTGGATCCAGCCTTCTCTGGGGTTTGGGTCCAGCACTGCTCGTTCAGACTTGTGCGTCTGGCGCGGCAAGTTGGGATCCAAGTGACGGAAAATGTGAAAACAATGGTTATAAACATTTTGTAGCCCGTGCTGACAGTTATCCAGGGTGGAAATTACTGATTGGCATATTTTGGAAAGCAGTTAGTCAAGGATCTGGGCTTAAGGGGAAGATTTGTAATATGGAACAGCTAAAAGACAGAGGCTGTGTGCAGTTCATCTGAAAGTGTATGGTAATTTTGCAACCTTCATTATGACAATTTCACCACGGGGAAAAAACTCTCATTATATGAGCACTGACATGCTTTGATTAAAATTTTAAACATGTGTGACAAGTGCAAATTTTCCCACATTTACCAGCATGTGGAGAATCTGCAGGGGGCTCGAGGACCTTTTCTGATGGATGAATAAAGTGTATTTTACTAGAACTTCCTAATGAAGATGTTATATCTTCAGTTTAAAATTTAACTTGAACTCTAGTTACCCTTACACTTCTAAGAAAAGTTTGTGGATTTCAGCTTCCGCAAAACAACCCTTCATGTACTTGAAAGTGCAGAGAAAACTTCTTTTCCTCTGAGTGGAGAGCAAGGTTGCGCCCCCACAGAGCAGCCTCACAGGTGAAATCAGTAAATGTCTGGGTAGGTTTTAATCCCTGATTTCAAATGTTTGGTATAAATGTCTGCTCACACATCACTGCCCTCTCGGGTTTGACTTCACCTGGAGAGTATTTGTGCTCCGGGAGGTGATTCATGTGCTGAGTGCACTGCTTGAACAGCAGTCCCAGTGCAGGGCTTTCACCTTCTTGCAGGTTAAAACCAAATGCAAAACCACTAAACTTGCAGTTGTTGCATGCGACGATGGGGAGGCCAAAAGTTTTATAGAAGCTGGCACTGTTTGGTGAGGGGTGCAGCTGGGAAATGGAGTGCAGTTCTTATCCTCTCTGCAGTAGCTGTGCCACTCCAGCTAAAAGGGATCCTGGGCATTAGGCAGGATAAGCAGACGGGCCATTAGCCTGTGCCTTCTGGCTTCCAAATATTGCAGCCGAAGACAAGGGCCTCTGTAGGGAAGAACCTCAACAAAGAAGGTCAGTGAAGGACTTATTTGCAATTCAGTGTGTTTGTGAAAACAGATTTTTCTAAAACGTATCAGTGTCCAAGAATGAGGATGTCTGTGGACCTATCAAATATTCAGGAGCAAAAAAAAGAAAGCACAGAAGATCCAAGCCCCTGGATATGTGGCTTGCTAGAAGGCAGGCATCTTCAAACAGCAGTGTCTGCCTGATCTGCAGCTGGGAAAGCCCACAGGTCTTTCCCTGGCTGTGTTCAGGTCACTTTTTCTCCTCACCGTGAGAGAAGTGCTCTCTTGGTTCCTATATCAGGTGGACAGTTTCAAGTCTTTCCGTGGTTTTAGGTAACGGCAAGCTGTAGATAATGCAGGGGATCCAAGAGGAAGGTCTGCCTATGAGCAAAGGCTGTGCAATTGAAATTCCCAAGACGAAATAACTCAGTGGTGAACCTTGCTCCTAGGTTGATTAACAGGCCAGTCTGTTGAAAGGCCTCATCAATACTGAATTATTGGACCCTGCTGGTAAAAAACCCATTGATTTTTCTTTATGGTAACAATTTGAGTTCTGTTGCATCAAAGCTGAATTCCAGTACCTGACTGCTTTCCAAATCTGTTACCTGTCCAGGCAGCAGGACAGCCTAGTGAACTACCTGTTGTCTGGCATGTAAATACTTGGGGTTTGACCTTTTAGAAAAGTTGCAGTGCAAAAATAAAAGTGCAGAAGTTTTGTCTTGACAAATGCAATTTTTGTCAGCGCCGAAAATCGACAGTTTCACCGGGGCAAAAACGGTGTAAATTGGAAGCTGAATGAAACCCATTACCCTATTTGTCTTGGACTTTCTTTTCTGCTGCTTGTGTCTTTCTTGCTCGTGGAAGCTTTCAGATTAATATCTACGCTTCATTTAGCAAGGAAGGCGTGTGGATTGTCTTTCTTTTTGAGAAAAATCGCTGCCTGTCGGTACCATGCCCCCTAAAGACAGAGGCTTATCTGTGAAACCTCCTTACAATTATTGTATAATGAATTCCAACCAGTTCATTAAAAGTGAAAATCACCAAAGAGACCTTTTAGGGCTAATCATGTATGCGGTAAGGTTTGGTGTAAGTACAGTGTAATCTGAGCAGGCAGATAAGACCTTGTCTCTGTGGTAATCTTTTAATATTGTTCAAAGCGTTAAACAAAAATAGGCTGAATGTGAAATTTTTATGGTTCTCATAAAGCTCCATCGAATAAAGGGTTTCATTTTTGATTTGGGTAAAATTAACTCTTGCTGACAGGTCCACCTGCCTGACTCAGGGCAGTGTTTAGTTATTTACACACCTCGTCATATTTGTGGCAGGTTGAATAAAACTTGCCAGAAAATAGTTTGGATTGTGGGTTGGTTTTCAGTATTTATTGTAGGAGCTGGCATAATTATTTTCTATATTAAAATAATTTCCCATATTTTAAACAATTAATTAAAGTTTTCACTGTCGTATTCTCATTTTTGTGTACATGACTAAAGCTTTGTATTCAGGCTTTTCTATCCAAAAGTTTGAGCCCATGAATTTATAAGCACTGGACTGAAATGCTCCAACTTCCAGGGAATATTCACAGTGCCAAATTTGAGATACACGGCTGATTTGTTTCCTTACCTCTTGCATTGCCCTCTTGAAAATGTGGCTGAAAGCTGTGGTATTTCCATGATCAAATTATCACAGACAAAAGCGAGAGCAGGGAGATAGTTTAACCTTTATCTTGATGGGCGAGGAGGTATCTTTCTTTAAAATTATTTTTATTTTTGATTGAGATGAGGAAACTGGAATCTCAGACGTGCAAAAGCTGTGGGGAGAAGCAAAGTAATTGAACATGAAAAAACATAGCAAAATCCAAGACTAATGGCCGCTACAGTGAACTGAGTATTTGTGCTCATTTCTAGTTCTAAACTGAGTTCAGCCGCGCAGGGAAATGACCTGCAATGCCACACTGACATTTCAGTCAAGATGCTTGTTCAAGAAACTCATTTGTATTGAAAGTAAATAAATAAAACTTTGATTGAATATTTTGCCCACTGTAAATACGTTTTTCTGAGTCTCTTACAAAGACGTTTTTCTTCGTTGTTTCGCCATGGGAAAAATGCCTTTTTGGTGAAAATTGAAATATTTAGACACGTTACTGAGAAACAAGGGTGACAGTCTGCTGTTCTGCTTCACGTATCCATGTCAGCTCATTCAGGAACTCAGCCTCACTTGGGGGTCTGCTGTAGAGTATTAGATCACCACTGTTCTCAAAAACATCACGTATAATCAAAATAGTATTGCTGCGGCAGGAAAGCAAAGCAAGCGTCTTTCTCTTTTCACCACGCAGCGAGCAGCCGTTGGAAGGAACCGATATGTGACTTGGTGAAAAGAAATGTGATTTTATTACCGTTCTTAACTGATGGGTTTTTGTGAACGTGTCTGCCTTGATGGGAGTGCCAGTGTTATCAAACCTTTCTATATGTCAGAACAGTTTCTATGTCAGAAGCCAGGTTCGCGTCTTCAGCGATGCTCATTTGCAGCTCCTGCCACGCACGAGGTGTGATTGTAGTTTGCAAGAGAAAAGTGATTCCGATGAGGCAAATGGGAGCGATGTTTTTATGGAGGTTTTCCATTAGGCATTACTGGAGAGGTGTGGGCAACTGAAACCTCATCAGAGCAGCTCCACACCATGTCTGCTCTGCTATTTGTGAATCTCTTAGTACAAGGCGTGTTTTGGCGGCAGTTGCTTGGATTTCGGCCAAGGCTGGAGACGCATGTTGAGCTGAACAGAAGCAGTGTAAAATGAGAGAGAATAAGACTGGAGGAAAGGGTGAAATACATCACATGCTGCAACATATGTCATAGATCTTTCATATTTAGCTTTGATTTCGTTCTAGGATACATAAAACAAGAAATACGGAACTGTATTTTCAGTTGAAGTAGAGACTGGCTCAGTGGCAATACTGCCAGGCAAACGCATCATCTGAGTGTTGCATGATGCTGTTAAGGGTGAAAACAAAAAGTGATTCAAAAGTTCCTCTTCCATGTCAATAATTAAACCATGCACATTTATATGGAAATGAACTCTTTTTTTTTTTTTTAAAAAATATATATTAAACTGAGATGTTTAAAATAAAGCTTAACTACCAAGCGTCGCAAGATTTCATCTGCTTGAAAGTTTGCTTTGCTTTAGCATGGAGGTGTTGTATTGCTTCAGATGCACTGACCCCAGCGGGGTTTAATGAGTTTTAATTCATTTATCATTGATACAGAAATCTGATATCTCAACCTCCATTTTTAAAACAAGGATTTTTCCTGTGTGGACTTGTGACGTGGGCTTGTATTCCTGCAGTTCTGGCAGATCTTATTTTATCTCTTCCCACTCGAATAAATCCTCCTTCGACACAACTGTCGAAATTGAGAGCTTGCACGAAAACTGTTCACATCAGTACATCCTACAATGATTTCCTCACTTCTTCTGGATGTTGTTTACATTATGCATCACTGATGCCACTGTCCTTTCCACAGGCAGGGTGTGTTTATGCTGTGGAGTAACCTCGCTCTTGAGTAAAACGCAAACTTTTCTTCGTGTCTGATGTTATAACAGAAATGCGGGTTTTCAATCTCCAAGTAAACTTTGCTTGATTGGGTACTTTAAAATAGAATTTTTTATTATTCCAATCTTCATCTCCTTCACGTTTCAAATTCAAGTCCTTCCCTTTTGTGCGTTCCTCCCAGTATTGTTTTCCAAGAAATTTCTTTGCAGCTCTTGTCCCATGTGTCTGGGTGATCCGTGAATGTAATAAATAACATAAAGTACTTCAGGAAGCTCCCTGGGTGGCATCCTGCATTGTGAGCCTCCAAAGGAGCATGGCACCATTTCTACTTTGATGAATGTGTCACTCACTTTAAGGAATTTATTCTAATTTATATAATCTTAACTTCAGTGATGAACTTTTTCTTAGATTTTTTTTTTTTTTCCTTCAGGAAAAAAAATCTGGACTGCAGAGTTTTTTTCCTTAACGCTACTTGTCCTATTTTTACCTCTTCCCCATCCCCCAGTTTTCTTCTTCAAAACTTGCATTTTAAAGCTTTTTGGGCTACTTAAAATCAGCCAGCCTGACTTGCACTCTTTTTCCCCTTTCCCACCTGCTTTTTTGCACTGTTGGTTTTATCTTCCCACCTGCTGATTTTATTCCAGGATGATGCCACGTTTCACTGAATTTATTTAAAAATAATCTTTGGTCTACAGTTTTATGTGCTGTTTTGCCCGAATTTGTGGGTTTGGAATTATCTGGTCAGTGTGTTGTGTTTTAAAGTTTTGCTTGCACATCAATTTTGGGAGTATTTATTTTTACGCTTCCCCCCACCCCTGTTCTCCACGTTCACCATCATCTGCTGTGGGCAGAGTGTTTTATTGTGTGGCTTCCGTACATTATCTTTAATTACTGCTGCCTCATCATCGTGCATGTTTGCTTACCATTTTTTTATGGCGGAATAATTTTTTGCCTTCCTTTTTAATGCAGTGTCTGACTTGGTCTGAGCACGTGCAAGTTTTGCTCTATTTGTAATTTCCTTCGTCTTTAAGACATAATATTCTTTGGTAAGTCACTCCTCTGTTGCTTTATAAAACTTCTGCGTGCCCAGGTGTTCCAATATTATTCCATTTTACAGGTCCTAGCATGTCAACAATCTTTAAAAAGATGGATTTTATTCATTACATTGCTATCAGATACTGAATGTTTTGGGTCTTATGAGAGCCTTTTTGAAAACACAAAGATTCTACCCTGTTTTTTAAGTTGTTTTTCTGGACAACCACGTGATTAGACTTCTGGGAATCCATAGATATGTATTAATTAAATAATGTAAAAACAAAATGCTCACGAGGAAACAAACAGCAGACTGAATTTCATCCTGACTGAAACTGGCTTGACTTAGGTGTAAAATGTGTTTCATGGAGGATTCTTTTTCCAAATATTAAGCCATGGAGGGCAGGGGACTGAGAAGACAGGAAGGATTCTTGCTTAGCACCCCATTCAGTGGCTGGAATGAAATGATTTTTGCTGTGCAAAGTCATCTCTTGCTCCTGGACTTTGACTCAAACCCTCTTGCTCCTACAGCTTTCAAAACACAGAAATCAAACCTGTGTGAGCAACGTGCACACAGTGGCCTGACGCGGATTTCGTGTAGAACTTGCCTGAGTTATTTTCCCTCCTTAATTCCTGACCTTCCTCCTTATTACAGACCTTTAAGTAAGAAATAAAGGAGCAGAGAAAGTATGAGGGGATTTCCCTGGTGAAATCTTTTTTTCATGCTTTTAGTTTTAAGTGGCAAAACAGATAAGTCTAACAGCCAACACTGAAATCCTGTCTTTTGTGTTTTAAGTAGTGATACCTGGAAGAGTATGGTAAAGTTTGTAAGAATGGGTTGTCACCTCTGGTCTCTCCTTGAGGATTCTTTATCTTGTCAATAAAGAGAAATTGCATTTCTCGGTACTTCTGAGTTTACTCTTTGAATCTGCATTCAAATTACGCTTGGTTTTCATTGCTGTTCACAAGAACAGCTTTTTACTTTTCCTACAAAAGTAAAAGTGTCTCCATCTTTGTATTTTGTATTCAATCTTTCTGATATTTGTGAGACAGTTTTTCTTTTTCAGGTCAACACAATGAAAAATCCAGTCATGCCCACAGGCTGTGGCAGAGGTTTATTTAGGATAGCAGGACACCTTGCCATTTCTGATGCCGCCCCTCTCATGTGGATTTTTAAACAAGCTTCTCTGCCTAGTCAGATCCAGAATCCTCCTCCTGTATTTTGGGGTCTTTGACATAATATTAGGGTAATATTTAGTGAATCATTAGGGTGAAAAAAATACTGGCAGCAGTCTTATTAAAGTCACTGACACTTCACCATTTATGACCTCGGGGTCAGAACATGAAGTGCAAGTTCAATTTAATTCCCCTTTCTGTTTGTTGGGTTGGTTTTTTTCAGTGTGTAATGAACAGAGTAGAGAAAGAGAAAGTAGTTCACCAGTGGCAAGAAAAAATAGCCGAAAGCACAGAATAATTGCATTTTAATGTACATACCATGTATGAATTTTTAGAAACGTTGTCTTCTGCTGAGTAAGAGCTGACAATATTCAAACATAAAATTTCTAATATGGGGAAGGTCAAAGGGGTGGAACAGACACTGATTCTACAAACTTAGTCTCAGTGCAAACTCACTGTAACCTGATTCTTGCAAAACTGGAAGTATAAGAATGTTCACCAAGCAGTTTGGCTTTCTGTCGCTTAGATTATTCTGCTTAAGCCTTGTGCCCAGTTTTCTCCAGTAACCATTAATTAGGCTTAATTCTCTGGTTTCTGTTTGGAGATATTTTTTCAGTTCTCACTGGTTGGCTCAACAATTTAGAGGAGATTATCCCCATATGTTCTAGATGGGCTTTAAGACTGGGACGTGTGCGGGGTTTGACAGAACCAAAAGCACACAGCGTTTTCCTGAATTTCTTCCTGTCGTATCAAGTGGGAGTTTGAAGAGGAGTTTTATTCAGTTGTGGTTTTTTGGTGTCATGTCTGAGTCTGAAGCTGAGCCGAAGGATGTGTTTGCTTGGGGGTTTTTTTTCCAGACAGTGTAGGATACAACTCACGGGAGGATCATCATCATTTCTTGTTTCTTTATTTCTCAAAGCAAAGAGGAATCACAGAATTGTTTATTCCACCCCCTGCTTGAACAGTGTCCAGTCTCCAAGGATGGAGAGTCAGCAACCACCCTGGGCGTTCTGCTTCAGCCTTTGGCCACCCTCACAGTAAAAATACATTTTCTTGTATTCAGATGAGAATTCCAGCGTTTTAATTTGTGCTCATTGCCTCTTCTCCTGTCACTGGGCACCACT
>VZRN01005621.1:165602-179013 GCA_013397935.1 Dasyornis broadbenti | reverse complement strand
CCTTCCCAAACCTTCCCAAACCTTCCCAAACCTTCCCAAACCTTCCCTTCCCAAACCTTCCCTTCCCAAACCTTCCCTTCCCTTCCCTGCCCTTCCCGGAACCTTCCCTTCCCTTCCCTTCCTGGAACTTCCCTTCTCGGAACTTCCCAGAACTTCCCAGAACTTTACTTTCCCTTTCCCTTTCCCTTTCCCTTTCCCTGTCCCTTTCCCTTTCCCCAGGATCGTTTTCCAGGTCCATGTTATTCCAGGCTGGAGCTGCCCATTCCCTGCCCGTGTCCAGTGTCCCACATTTCCCATTTCCCATTTCCCTGTTCTGGAGCAGAGCTGTCCCCAGGCCCCTCCATCCCTGTTCCAAAGCCTTTCCAGGAGTGGTTTGGGATGAGCTGGAGTTTCCTCCCCTGTGCTGGGCAAGGGCCTCACCCTGTGCTCCCCTGGGCCTGAGCTTCCCAACTTTTGGAATTTCTGGGAGTGTGCCCACAGTGTGAAACCAGGGAGTGATGGGGAACTTTGGGATTGGAGCCTTGGGAGTGGGAAAAGAGCCCCAGGAGAGCAGCTCCCGCCCCTGCCCTGGGGTCACCCCCGTGACCGAGCTCAGCCTTGTCCCTCCATGGCAACAATCCGGGAACACGACGGGAGCAATCCCAGGAATAGATGGAAATCAAGGCCCCAGTTTCCCAACCAAATCCAGTACTTTTGTCTTTCAAGAAGCACAAAAGATTCCCGCTTTTGTCCGCTGCCTGCACAACAAAGGAGAGAGATTCTGCCCAGATATCCTGGGTTTGCTGCCAGGCTCCGCTGTTTTGATGGAGAATCTCATTCCTGCCTGAGCCTGGAGAGAAATCCAATGGAGCAGAGGCTCGGGATCGATAGCAGCAGGGCCTGGAGCAGCGCAGGGCAGACAGGGTGTGCTCACTGAGCTTCCCGAGTTTTCCAGGAGCAGCAGCTCGTGGCTGGGAGCTGTGGGGGCTGTACTGCAGCTGCTCGTTATTTTGGGGATGAAGGGCTGGGATCTCGGAGCCAGCTGCGCCTGGAGTGTGACAAAACACAGAGCAGGGATGGGAGCACGGGCAGATGTTTCCCCAACAGCTGGAGAGAAGCTGCTCCGAGCAGTGACGGCTCTGCTGGGCAGGGATTCCTGACAAGCGATTCCACAGGGGCCAGGGGAAGGATCTGGGGAAAGGAGGGGCTGGGAGGGCTCTGGGTTTGCCTGCCCAGAATTCCTGTGGTGTGTGAGGAGCAGCACAAAATTCCCAGGCTGGAAAGCTCTGGGGGGTGATGGGGTCGGGGATGGGTCTCCAGCAGGACCTGGGGTTGGCCAAGGGGAGCCTGAAAGGAACATGGAGAGGGATGGAGGGACAGGACACAGGGAATGGTTCCCACTGCCAGAGGGCAGGGATGGATGGGATCTTGGGAAGGAATTGTTCCCTGGGAGGGTGGGGAGGGGCTGGGATGGAATTCCCGGAGCAGCTGGGGCTGCCCCTGGATCCCTGGCAGTGCCCAAGGCCAGGCTGGACAGGGCTGGGAGCAGCCTGGGGCAGTGGGAGCTGTCCCTGCCATGGCTGGGGTGGCGCTGGGTGGGATTTGAAGTCTCTGCCATCCCAACCCCATCTGGGATTCCCTGACCCAGGTCAGTGACTGGGGGGAGCTGCCCCACTTTGTCCCCAAGGCTCTCGGTCTGTTCTCATCCCTTCCTTCCAGAAGAATTCCCAGAAAGGGAAGGGGGGAATGACTTCCACTGTCCTGGGGAAATTCTCCCTGAGCTGCCTTGAACATTTCCCTGCAGCCCCAGAATTCCTGAATCCTGAAATCCTGCAGCCCCTGGGGAGGCACGGAAAGGCTGGAGAGGGGCAGGAGCCTGAGGTGAAGAGGGAGCTCACTCCCTCTGGTATCCCCATAGTATCCCCCTGGTATCCCCATAGTATTCCCATGGTATCCCCATAGTATTCCCATGGTATCCCGCTGGTATCCCCCTTCTATCTGCTCACTTTCCTTTGCCTTAATTTCCTGTTCCTGTTCCATCCCATCCCTTCTGCCACCTTTGAACTTCTCTCTGCTAAACTGAATCCTAATTTCATTTCAAAAACTTCCAAAGCCGGATCTTGGGGGTTTTCCAGCGCATTAAAAATGGATCCCAAGGTTTCCTGCAGGAATCTTCACAAAAACCAGTGAACACCCTCAAAACCAGCCCTGGAAAAGTCCTTGCTCCTTCTCCACATCCACCCCTCCCACTCCCCGAGGACCTGAAACCCTGAACCAGCTTCCCTGGGCTCCAACTCCTGCATTTGGGAATAAACTCCAGGCACGGCCATGTCCTGGCTCGCATTTCTTGCTCTCCCAAACACTGAATCCCACCAAGACCCTGCAGGGAGCTCCGGGCAAGGTTGCACTGTGGAATATCCTCCCATTCCTTCCATTTTTCCTCCTTGTTATTGCTGTTCCCCTTGCTGCCCACATTTGCATGAAATGAAGCCTTTGTTGCTCCTGGCCCGGGGGTCCCGGTGCATTCAGGAGTTACAGAGTTTGTAAAAGCTGCTGGTGAGGAATGAACCATGGGGCCAGAAGTGTTTATGAATTAAAAATGGGGAATATTTTCATCTGTTAAACCCAGGGCAAGGGTTCTGGGCAGAACCTTCCTCCCAGAGATCACAGACCATGGAATCAGGGAATGCTTTGGGTGGGAAGGGAGCTTGGGGCCCTTCCAATGCCACCCCTGCAATGATCAGGGACCTCCCACTGCCCCAGGCTGCTCCCAGCCCTGTCCAGCCTGGCCTTGGGCACTTCCCGGGATCCAGGGGCAGCCCCAGCTGCTCTGTGCCAGGGCCTCGCCCCCTCACAGGAAAATCTTTTCCCTTAAATCCCATCCAAATCCTCCCTCCCTCAGTTGAACACAAGCACCCCTTGCCCTGCGGTTCCGTGTCCTTGTGAAAGGCTGGAATTTCCCATGGCTGCCTTGCAGCGGGCAGGGATGGCTCCCATCATTCCAGATCCCCCTTCCCGTGTCCACACCTCAGCACCTCAGTGCCCATTCCCGAACGGTGCCCATTCCCGAGCCAGCAGCTCCCACATGGAATGTGCTGGGAACACTCCTGGTTGAAGCCCCAGGGACCTGCTCCGGCTCCAGCTCCGGCATTTTCCCTCCCTCTCCCTGCTCCCCACCTTTCTCCTGCTCCATCCCTCTCCTGGTGCCCAGCAGCTCCCTCGGGATGCTCCGTTCCCATTGGATCGCTGCCCTTTTCCTGAGCTTCAGGCTGGGAAATCCTAGAGGCTGCTGCTCCTGCCTGTGCACCTCACCCTGGAGTGTCCATGGTGCAGGCAGGCTCCGTGCTCCCGCACAGGGACCTGGGAAGCGCCACAGGGGGACCGAGGGACCCTCGGGCACAGGCTCCATGCGATTAATGACCCCATGTAATTAATGATCCCATGTAATTAATGACTCTCTCCTCATTCCCTTTCCCTGCCAGCGAGGAGCAGGCTGGAACTGCCCTGATCCATGGCGATTGTGGGCATCAAGCCCTCATCTCCTTTGGAGCCAGCTCTGGAATTGTTCCCTGTCCTTTCACTGAGCCTGCTTCCCACACCTCCTGCTCTGATTCCTCGTCTCAGCGCCGTCCTTGGCTCCCGGGGGCTTCGGGCAGAGTTTGTTTGGGTTCAGACCCAGCCTCACCCAGCCTTGGGCTGGGACGCTGCTCCTTCCTCCCCTGGGAGCCACGGCAGACCCAGGTTCAGCTCTGCTCTCCCCTGCCCAGACACGGCTCCTCTGCTCTCCATTCTCGGCCGATTTGTGGGAAGGGAATCACCCTCTGGAATTGCCGTCCCTCTTGAGGCCTTTTAGCTGCTCTGTTTTTGAGTCAGATCAGAGGCAGACGCTGGATCCGGCACTGATTAGCACTAATTGCCTCCCAGGGTGAGATCAAACGCACAGATCACTGAAATGTCCTGCTCTGTTTTCATAATGGCCATTTAATGCCACGGACAGAAGTGCAGGGAACTTTTCCAGGGAAAGGTAATCCATGTAAATTGAAAATGTAATGGGATATTGGGACACATTACAGGCAGCAGCTCTGCCAGATGTGATTAAACTCCGCTCCCGTACGCAGGGATAATGGAGCCCGTGTAGAGCAGCAAAATAAAACCCTGGATCTGCTGTTAACACCCGGCTGACCCCTCACAATGGGCCTGTCCACATCCAAATTAACTCGGTCTGCTCGCTTTGGGAACATCCAGGGTTTATTGCTCCAGACATCGTGACAGAGTGTGAGCTCGCGGCTCCCACCGATCCTGCCTGCTTCAAATTCTGAGTTTTGGTTGGTTTTATTTTATTTCTGATATCCATCACCTGGAATCAGTCACTGGCTCTCCTCAGCCGGGAACATCTGGGCAGGGGCTGGGCTGGAACTCTGCTGGTCCTGGACTATCCCAGAGCTTGAAAATGGAAGGGATGGAGGAACAGCCAGGAATCCAGGCCGAGCAGAGGCGAAATGCTGACATGAGGCTGCTCTGGGAGGGACGAGTTTGCCAAAGGAGGAATTCAAATCCCAGCACCAGCCCGGGATTGCCGAGCCCAGAGCTGGGAGACGCAAGCACAGCACCCCAGGGAGGAGAGCAAGAACCGATCAGCTTTTCCTTCCATCCCTGCTCTTCCCGTTTATTCCCCATTAGATCCGATCAGCTTTTCCTTCCATCCCTGCTCTTCCCGTTTATTCCCCATTAGATCCGATCAGCTTTTCCCTCCATCCCCGCTATTCCCGTTTATTCCCCATTATCCGGTCCCTGTTATCGCCTTTCCTGCCGCGGACACGTGAATTCCACGCTGCTGGATCAGCCCTGCTGCTGCTGCATCCAGCGTTTCCCACCCGGCTGCTTTCAAACCTCGCGCTAAACCCAGCGCACCCAGAACAAACCCGGGGCGCCGCCGCCTCGGTCCCAGAGCCCCTGCGGGCCGGTTTCCTCCTGCCTTGTTTCCTTAGCGCAGCCTGCTTGGGGTAATCAAACAATTAGGGACTCGCTAATGACCCTGCGAGCGGCTCCCGTTAATGAGGGAGGCAGGAACCCTCCCGTTCTCCTGGGCCAGGCTCCCTCTGCTCGGCTTGGGCCTCATCCTGCACCTCCCAGGCTGCATTCAGAGCCGGGGGCAGCAGAACCTGGGCTTGAGGCTCTGAGCCTTTCGTTTCCGGGGTTTTGCAGCTTTGGGTCAGAGCTCAGCGGCAGCGGGGCCCGGGGGAAGGCTCGGGCGCGAAGGGAAGCAGAAGAGCGCAGAGCTGTGTCGGGAGCAGACAGAAAGCAGCTGAAAGCCCAGCCCAGGTCTGTGCCAGCTCCCAGCTCTGCAGGCTCCCACTGTTTCCTCAGGAATGCAGGAATATCAAACCCCAGCTCCTCAGCCCTGGCAGAGGCTCAGGGAGCATTAAACAAACCAGAAGTTGGAATCTTGCCGCTCCAAACCAGAGCTCTGCTAAAGCCGAGAGCAAAAGACAAAAGAAACCCTAAAATGTCATGAAAGCCCAAAGTCTCTTCAGTCAAAGGCTCCTTGGCTGAGCTGCACCGGGGCGAGGTCTGGGACCAGAGGATGCCAGGTTCCCATTCCCAGGGAATCCTGGAAAGGATCCCTGGAAGGGACCTGAAGATCCTCGAGATCCAGACCCCAAGGAAAGAGTGAGATAAGGCAGGACCTGGGGCTGGAGGTGCCGGTGTCCATCACTGCTGGGACTTTGATCCCCCCCATTTCCCAATTCCTTCATCTATAAATTGGGAATGGCGTCACCTTTCCCTCTGGGAGGCACAAGCAGAGAAAGCCAGGGCGGGGGGAACTCACAGCTTTTCCAAAACTGGAGTCCCTAGAAGCTTTTGAAGAGCCAGAGGTTCATATTTTGGTGTCTGCCAAGCAGAGGGAAGGCTCTGCCTGCTCCAACCCTGTTCCAGCCATGCTCTCACTCAGGCTGGAAGAAGGAGAAATGGTGTTTCCAAAATTCCCAAAAAAACCCCAAAAAGTGGCCAGAAGAGTTTAGACACTGCAAGCTCGACGTTCCCAACAGGCCTGCACAAAGATTATCCATCCAAAGGAATTTTTGTTTGCATGCAGCTGGGGGTTTCTCAGCGGAAAAGACAAGTTCACAAAATGTGAGTTGTACCCAAGCAAAGGGTTTTTTTCTGAGGCAGAAAAGCCATTTCTTGGCTGAAAAGTGGTGGTTTGGGGCCAAAACACTGATGAATTTTTGATGAGGAATCGATATTTCAGTGAATAAACCACAACACAGTAAAAAACCCTCAGAAAAACCCAACAACAACAAAACCTTCAAATGCCCATCAGAGCAAAGGTGATCAGAACAGGCAGGGAAGAAAAATCAAACATCAAAACTTGCAAACCAATCATATCCGAAGGATATTCCCAACTCTCCACCATGTTCTCCTGGCAGGGATAGGGATTACAGGAGAAATGGCATCACCCTGCCCTGGCTGCACTGGAATCCAGACCCTCAATTCCAGTTTCCCAGCGATGAACTGGGATTTGTCACTGGTATTGCAGCACCCCCTGCATGTCCCTGGGCACAGCCCGGGGCCATCACGCCCTGAGCATCCCCGAAACACGGGGAGTGTTTGGGATGTGCTGGAGATTGAAACCCTTCAGTGCCAGTGGATTCCAGGCAGGGAGAGGCCGGGCTGAACTCCTGGACCTCAGCGTCCCCTTGGGAATGGTCAGTGCCGCTCCCGATTCCCAGCATCCCACTGGGTGTCCTCCAGGTTTTGGGACACAACTGACAGCCAGAGCATGGAACCGTGGAACCGTGGAACTGTGGAACCGTGGAACCGTGGAATCATGGAACCATGGAATCATGGAATCATGGAATGGTCTGGGTGGGAAGGGACCTCAAAGCTCATCCAGAGCCACCCCTGCCATGGCAGGGCCACCTCCCACTGTCCCAGGCTGCTCTGAGCCCCTGCCCTTGGACACTTCCAGGGATGATGTCCCTCCCGCCCGGCTCGTGGCCAGCACGTCTCATCCAGTCCAGGGCTGATCCTGTCTGCTCCCAAGGAGCTTCCAAAAGGAAACACGAAAGCAGAAAAGGCAAGTTTCAGTTCTCGTCATTCCGGTTTTGGGGTGGGGGGCAGCACAATAAATTCCCAGGAGATGCACACGCAGGATTTCTAAACCTCACACCTGTTTTTCCATGGGTGGATCGTATTCTGTCATCCAGGGCCTGAATCCAGGGACCACCAGGAACTCAGGACAACTCACTCCTGTGGATACACTCAGTTCCTGAGGTGAATCCCATCCCTTGTGAATTCAGGGATGGAACGGATCAAGGGCACGATGGAATCGCAGCTGGCAGCTCAGCAAAAGCAGCCCCAGCCCTCCCCACTCCCTCTCATTGAGATTTTCTAATTGCCTTGGGGAGGACGAGCTCTCTCAGAGAGGAACACGAGGCATAAATCAGCCCCAAAGATCCGGATTGATCTGTTCCAGACAAAAGGAGGAAAATCAGCTCAGTCACGTCTCTGCAAAGGAGCACAGGAGCCTGAATGTTAAATATGAGCCCAGTCAGGCTGTTCCCAGCCTCGTGCTGGAGCTGCCATTAATTGTACCCTGACTGCCATTAATTGTATCCCAAATGCCATTAATTGTATTCCAAGTGCAATTAATTGTATTCCAAGGGCTCCCGAGCTGGGGAGCAGCCAAGGCTGAGCTGGGCTTGGGGACAAAGGAGCTGCGGTTTGGTGTCAGCGCCGCTGGTGATGGGAATTGTCCGCGGTGCCCGATGGAAGGAATGAGAAGGGAGCGTCCTTACAAACCAACAGTGGGGCCTGCTGGGAGACAAAGCCGGATACTGAGAGATAGAAGAAACACTGGGAAGGAATTCCATAAGAATTCCACTGATTGATATGCCCAAGACTGTGCTAAATCCCTGGATTTAGAGAAAAAGAACAGAGGCACAAGAAAAAGAAGAGGGGGGGATGTAGATGGGCAGGGGCTCTGCATGAGGGGATTCGGGGAGTCTGTGCCTCTCGAGTGCCTCAGGCAATGGGGAAAGAGAGAGGGAACTGTGGCCGGGAAATCAGGATAAAAAGAGGCTGCGTCCTCTGTCAGTTGGAGAGAGCCCATGGGAAATGGCCATGGCCTCTCCCTTCATTCATGGATGAAGTTCCAGGGCTCCTCTGTCTCCTGTTTGGGCACAAACCTCTGCTGGCTGTGGGTTCATTCTCCTGACACCAAGGACCGGGGGAGGATTTCACAGCTTCAACTCCAGAAAAGCTGCTGGGGAGGCGGCAGCACTGAGAGGAGCAGCCTCGGCTGAGGCAGCTGTGAAAGGGCAGCAGGAAAGCAAAGGTGACAAAGGGACACGGACAGGAATATCCCGGCAGAGACGCCACTGAGGACTCAGGGAATGGTTTGGATGGAGCTGTTCCAGCTCAGCAATTTTCCCGTTCAGGAAAAGCAGCAGCACAAGCACCTCCCATGGTCGCGCTGCACCCAGAGTGTCAGGGAGGCAGGGGGGCACCGGGACTCACCTTGGGGAAGGGATCACACAGAGGAATGAGCCTTCAGCCCCTCTGGGGCTGCCCAGGGCTGGGAGAGGCCACAAAACTCCCTGAATCTGAAGCCAGGGATGTGCCAGCGCCGGGAAAGCCAAACCTGCAGCCAAGGGTGTGGAGGAAACTTTGATCCCATTCCACTGCCATCAAAACGTGTTTGGATGTGGCTGAGCATCAGAACCTGCTCCAGTGCAGCCATTGCCCCACTGCCTGGTGAACCAAACCCTCTAAAGGGCAGCGCTGAGCAAAGCGTGCCCCGAGGACCAGAGGCGCTAAATGGGAGCCAGATTGCGGCTGCGAGTCCCTGGCCAGCCCGGGAACGCTCTGCTCTCACCAAGGAGCTCTTGGTGGGGCTGAAACAGCGGCAAACAAACCCAAATCACCCCGAGCTGCAGCTGGCAGCGAGAGCATTCCCAGGCTGGGAGAGCGCTGAGGGCATCAGCACAACACCACAAATGATCAACAGTCCTGAAGCGAAGTTTGCTCTTCCCTTCCTGCAGCCTGCCCACGTGGAGCTGGTTTACAGCCTCTGATCCGTGCTCAGCTCTGCCCTCGCTGAGGCTTTCATTCCCTGGGATTACTGGGGAAATTCTTTGTGTGAGCAAAATTCCAAGTGGAGCTGAGCTGCTGTGGCTCGCAGGGTTTTGTGCCTGGCTGGGCTCTGGAAAGGAGGCCCAGAACCAACGGCGAGGCCGAATTCTGCGAGCGAGGGGGAGGAGGAAGCCCGGGCAGAGCAGCCCTGAAGGTGGCAGGGTTTTGATGCAGATATAATTTAGGCTGAAGTTACAAGACGCTTCTATAGCTTGAGTTGTGAGATCTCGATATAACCTGAATCGTACCTTTCTATATCAATATAACCTGAATCGTACCTATATAACCTGAATTGTAACCTCCTATACAATGTCATGGCCAGTGTATAGTTAACGAGGTGCTTCATGCTGAATAGAAAAAAAGAAAAAAAAAACCCAAAAAAAACCCCAAAAAATCAGAAAAAAGACAACAAAAAACCCCCACCTCACCAGGTGGATAGTTTCAAAAATGGACAAGTGTAGTGCTAATGAGAAATCGGCAAATGTAAAGCCAATTAGCCACAAAATAAAGAATCTAAACCAGTTAGAGCTGGAAAGACCAAGGAACACCAGAGCTGCGCATGCTCCGAAGACCAAGTTGAAAAGTTCAGGTGCGAGGAAGACCTTGAGCTTTCAGAGCCTTCATCACGAAAGAGCACCAGAGACCATGGAACTGGGGAGGCGCAAGCGCAGTGCAGAAGAATTCCCTGATAACCGTGAGATCACGTTCTGTAAATGAGCTCCGGCGCGAACATGATGATGTCACAGTGACAGTAACTCTGAGCATTATCTTCTGTGTAAACAAACCTCGGCCCTTGACCAAGGCGGGTGAGTTGGGTGGAGAAACCCCCCTCACCTGCGGCGCTGCAATGAACAAATCCCTGCTCTGCAGACGCCGGGCTGTGGGCCTTCATTTGCAGCCCATCCTTTCGGGCATCCGTTTTCTCCTCAAGGTTTTTCAAATAACTCCATGAATGGAGCACAGGATTGGGACACGCAAGGCGGAAAAGCAAATTGCTGCTCTCAGCTGGGAAGAAAAGACTTGAACTAACCTCAGGTATTGCAGGAGAAAACATTGAAACGCTGTCGCTGCTCCGGGCAGGAGCTTCCCAAAGCCCAGATCCAGCTGGAGCCCTGGAGTGGGAGACTCCACAGCCATGGCTCTCAAACCTGGCCCCACACAGCCCTTAGGACTCTGATTCCAAACCTTCTCCCAGATTTCCTGCAATGGCATCCAGCACTGGGGTCCCAGCATGGGAAGGACAGGAAGGATGTGGAGCAGCTGGAGCGAGTCCAGAGGAGGCCACGGAGCTGCTCCAGGGCTGGAGCCCCTCTGGAGCCGGGCTGGGAGAGCTGGGAATGCTCATCTGGAGAGGAGAAGGATCCAGGGAGAGCTCAGAGCCCCTGGCAGGGAGAGCTGGAGAGGGATCTCAAAGCTCACCCAGTGCCACCCCTGCCATGGCAGGGACAGCTCCAACTGCCCCAGGCTGCTCCCAGCCCTGTCCAGCCTGGCCTTGGGCACTGCCAGGGATCCAGGGGCAGCCACAGCTGCTCTGGGAATTCCATCCCAGCCCCTCCCCACCCTCCCAGCCAGAAATTCCTTCCCAGTTTCCAATCTTCCCAATATCTCATATGTTAACACATAAAAATAACAAACAAGGCCTGCAAAATGGGGATTCCTGAAGCAGCAAGGAATACACATTTCATGGAAATCAGGGCAGTTTTTCTGCTTTCTATATTTTGTTTTAATGTGATTGTGTGTGCTGCTGAGCCCTTTCTGTGGGAGCTGGGGTGGGCAGGGGCTGGAGGCTCCATTCCCCTGGATGCCCCTGGGCTCAGCAGGGCCCAGCAGGACCCAGCCCTGTGCTCACCTGAGCTCTCCTGTCCCAGAGCCCTCAGCCCTGCAGGGCCCTTTGGCCATTCCCAACGGCCCTGAGGGATCCGGAGCACGGAGGGTTTTCCTTTGCCCTCCGGGAATGCCCTTTCCTGGAGGATCCCACACTCAGCTCTGCCCCCACGGGAGGGGCAGGAGGCACCGAGAGGAGGAGGAAGGAGCTGCAGGAGGTGGCCCAGGCATCACCTGGGGGAGACTCCACAGTTGGAAACCAGAGCAGTTTAGAATTTTTCTAGAACTTGAGCCAGGTCTGGCCACCTGTGCCCCGGGGGAAGGGAACTGAAGCTCCTTCCCAGGGCATTGTTTCTCCAGGTGAGGCCTGGTGAGCTCAGCATCCCAAGAGCCTGGCAGCAGCGCAGAGATGCCCAGAGAGATCAAAGGCATCAACAGAACATCAAGGCAACATCCGTGGCCATCTACAAACACCCAGCCCAGACACCAGCCCTGGCACAGGGGGAGACATCTGCTCCGGAAAGGACTGAGGAGAAAATTGAAGAATGAAAATGCAATGAGCACGGGAGGCGAGGAGATTGGGATCCAATGGGAAACTGAATGTTGGCGCTTGCTCAGCTTGGAACCAATGGAGACTGAGCCAGTGCCTTTCTGTGGGGTTGGGCTGGATAAAGTTTGGGGGGAAATCCTGTAAAAACTCATGGGTGTCATGGAATGATTCTCTGTGCACAGCCGGGCTGTGTGTGGGTGAGATGATTCCTGTGGCACATCCTGGCCAGAAAATCAAGCAATGCCTTGACTCTCTGACATTGCAAACCTTGTTGGAGGGGTTTTGTTTCTCCCGCAGTTTTGGTGACACCAGTGCAAAGAGCTCAGCTCCTCCCTCAGCTCCTGTCTGCAGCGCCAGACGCTGCTGCTGAGCAGAGCCTGATTGATGTGGCCAGGACAGAGCAGGATCTTTAATTCCCGGAGCCTTTCAGGAGCTCCTGAGCTG
Source organism: Dasyornis broadbenti (assembly GCA_013397935.1). Lineage (NCBI taxonomy): Eukaryota > Metazoa > Chordata > Aves > Passeriformes > Dasyornithidae > Dasyornis > Dasyornis broadbenti. The sequence continues at coordinate 167,078 of VZRN01005621.1, read as the reverse complement.
GAGCAAGGACCAAGCAAGGCTGCTCCAGCTCAGCAATGAAATTGTCTCTTTATTTTAAAGCGTTGCAGTAAAATCAGGCTCTGAAATTTCACTGCTGCCGAGAGATTGGTTCCTTTCTTTAATTCCCCCCACAGATTATATGGATAATGCTTTTTTTTCTTTTTTAAGGTTACAAAGTTGTCTGGTTACATTTCCTACTCACTGCAGGGAAAAATATGTTTTTAAATGGAAAATTATTCATTTTGAATGGAATCTGGCTGTAAAGGTCAGTTAAGCTCCTCCAGAAATAATCAAACCCATATTATTGTCAACTCCTCTAAAGAGCCACATTGCTGCAATAATTTCTGAGTGATTTTCTCTCTCCTTCCCCTGCTGCAGAGCCTTTCTTTCAGCTGCCAAAGCCGATGAGTTCTGTGAGTTATGGAGGTTTTTGCTGGGTGCTTTAGGAGATAAATGCACAGCGCTGTGAACGCTGCGACGTTTCCGCTGAATCATTTCAGAGCAGGCAGCGCACACAGAGCTGTGCGAGGTCTGGCAAGCCCAGCTCCAGGCACGGCCTGGGGGTCAGGGATCGGGGCTGGGCCGTTGCCCAGGGGCTGCTTTCCCGGAGTTCGTCCCTCAGAGCCTGCAGAACAACCCCAGCTCTGCCTCTGCTCCTCACTCCCTTCCCACGGCAGCACAGCCGGGGCTCCGTGGGCACCGCGGGGGCTGCAGTCATGGAGTCAGAAATGTTGGAAGAGACCTCCAGGATCCCCAAGCCCGCCCTTGGTCCTTGAGGAACACGGCTGAGAGGAGAGGGCCACTCGTCCTGCTCGGAGAGAATTCCAGTGGTGCAGGGTCTGGTTCAGCAGTTTCTCCAACTCTGCCCTTCTTTCCACAGCCCCCCCGAGCTCCCTCGCCCTCCCACACCTACCAGGCTCAGCCTGAGGGGTGTGGAGAGGCCCCAGCCCCTCAAGGGCAGCTCCCAGTGTCAGCAAAAATCGGGAAGGAAATAAAAACCCTCCAGCACTGTATTTGAAGTGATAGAGAGTCAAGGCATTACTTTATTTTCTGGCCAGGATGTACCAAGGAAAATATTCCAAACACACGTTTTTACAAGATTTCCCCCAAACTTTATCCAGCCCAACCCCACAGAAAGGCACTGGCTCAGTCTCCATTGGTTCCAAGCTGAGCAAGCGCCAGCATTCAGTTTCCCATTGGATCCCAATCTCCTCGCCTCCCATGCTCATTGCATTTTCATTCTTCAATTTTCTCCTCAGTCCTTTCCGGAGCAGATGTCTCCCCCTGTGCCAGGGCTGGTGTCTGGGCTGGGTGTTTGTAGATGGCCACGGATGTTGCCTTGATGTTCTGTTGATGCCTTTGATCTCTCTGGGCATCTCTGCGCTGCTGCCAGGCTCTTGGGATGCTGAGCTCACCAGGCCTCACCTGGAGAAACAATGCCCTGGGAAGGAGCTTCAGTTCCCTTCCCCCGGGGCA